>ML664176.1:11732240-11928354 GCA_007570785.1 Antilocapra americana | reverse complement strand
ATAGGGAGGGAGGAGGGAGGGGGGTTCTGGAGGGGGAGCATATGTAAACCCATGGCAATTTCATGTCATTGTATGGCAAAACCAATTAAAAAAAAATCCCCCCCTCCAAAAAAAAAGTCAATGGCAAGCTTTGTAGTAAATGTAAGAGACCAATCAGAAAACTCTTAGATTATGAATATTACAGGAAAAAGCTTTGTGAAACTATTATTTATGCACATGCTCACTTAAAAAATAGGCACAACATGGGATTTGAGTTAAGTTTTATTAGGAGCAATATGAGGACTACAGCCCAGGAGACAGCATTCCAGACAGCTCTGAGAAATTGCTCTGAGGAGGCAAAGGGGGAGCTGGGACATATAGGAGTTTTGCAACAAAATGCAGGTGGCTAGGAACATCAAATGATTACTGTTAACTAAAGAAACCAGATATATCAAGTTAGGAAATTTAGTGCTTTTCTACGTATGGGAGGATACAAGGGCCTGGGCTCACCAAAATCATTTTTTGATATGCACCTCAGCTATCCAGGGCTAGTATCCTGGTTTTTTCATGGGCAGGGCCAGTCCCACAGCAATCCCGGGACCACAGGAATCCTGAGGAAATACATCCCTCTGGAGAGTGAATTTACATCTACCTGACCTGATGCAGGCCTCATCTGGAACCACCTGTGGGCATTTCAGAGGCAATAGGTTCTTGAGACCATTCACATGTGTTAGTAAAATCTGCAAAAGTAAACTACATTAACTACAACTGTGAAGAACATTGTCTTCCCACTCTTTTAACTCCTCTGTCAGCATTGATGCAACAGTGGTAGTTTTAGGATCTGACTAAGGAGAGTTAAGGTTAGAGACACGTACATAAATTTCAGCTCAGTGGGACATAGCTATGTGGTTTCCTGTATAGTGACGTTACTGTCAGCTATTCTGGTTTAGAAATAGTTTCCAAAATACTCCTACCACGCACTGTACCAGCTTGTCTGGCATTGTGACACAGGTGCAAGGCAGAGGTTGTCCCGCAATACAAGGAAAATAGGATGGAGGGAAAGAAACAAGGTCTGAAACACACAGACCAAAACTAGCCTGTGGAAAATCATCCACTCAGATATAGGAAGCCCATGTTGAAACATGGTCAAAACAGAAGTTCTCTCCTGAAAGAGATGTTTTCAATCATGTCTTAAATGCATTTCCCCCCCTTTACTTGATGGGGGTTTCAAGAAACAGGCATTATCCTACTCCTGTACCACAAGTAGCTAGCACATCTACAATAGCTTAGATATGGGAGAAATTTGACAGAGGTTGTAGCAGATTTTATTTTCCTAAAGATGGCTGCGGCAGTGTCTCCTGCCCTCACGATCTTCTGGAACCTTACCTCTCCTTTATCAAGAGGTGAAGGCAGGACTTCTCTAATGGTCCAGTGGTTAAGAATCCATCTTCAAAGGCAGGGAACACAGGTTCAATTCCTGGTCTGGGAAGATTCCATATGCTGTGGGGCAACTGCTGAGCCCGCCTGCCCATGCTCTGCAACAAGAGAAACCACCACAATGAGACACCCTCGCACCACAACTAGAGAAAGCCTGCAAGCAGCAAGGAAGACCAAGCACAGTCAAAAAAAAAAAAAAAAAAGAGGTGGAGGGAGGTTCCCCTTCTCTTGAATCTTTTGGGCTGGAGGTGCTAACTGATACATTTTGAGGAACTTGACACTGCTTAATTTCAGTGGTTAGATCATAAAAGACCATGCAGCTTCTCCTTGACAGTTGGCACGCTCCCACTGAGAGCCGCCACAACAGATGTCTGAGTCCTTGAGCTTCGGTGCTGTGAGGAAGCTGGGGTACATGGAGAAGCCAGGTGTCCTTGTCCCCAGGTCCTCCCAGCCCAGGTCCAGGCATGGGGATGCATGAGCCTTCAGATGATTCCAGCCCAGCTATTGAGTCATCCCCAGCCTGTGCTCTTTCTGAATTTTTGACTCTTGAAATCTATGAACCTAATAAAGTGGTTGCTGTTATGCCACTAAGTTTGGGATGGTCTGTTTCTTAGCCATAGTAACTAAATCAGAGCTTTTCTTAGATTTGCTAAAAATCCTCAAGCTTTACATGGCATTGTCAATGAGCTGTGAACCAGAAAGAAAGCGAATTAACCATTGCTATCAATAATTTAAAAACAGAGTTTTGTTCTAACAGGCTAGGGGAAGATTGCTTTCTATTTGCTCTAAAGTAAATGATTTTACAAAATTGTGGTTGAATAAAGAGGCTACCAAGGAGTATGAAATCAAATGATAAAAAAAGGTATAGAGGTTAGTTAATAAAAATATTATGTTGGCTTCCAAATTTTTGTGATGTTTTGGCATTTGTCAACCTTACAATTTGTATTTTTTAAATAAATTTACTTATTTATTTTTGGCTGCAGTGGGTCTTTGTTGCTGTGCAGGCTTTTCTCTAGCTGTGTTGAGTGGGGGCTACTCTCTAGTTGGAATGCATGAGCTTCTCCTGGCAGTGGCTTCTCTTATTGCAGAGCATAAGCCCTAGGGTGCACGGGCTTCAGCAGCTGTGACACATGGACTCAGTTATTGCAGCTCCCAGGCTATAGAGGACAGGCTCAATAGCTGTGACACACAGGATTTGTTGCTTCATGGCATGTGGGGTCTTCCCAGATCAGGAATTGAACCCATGTCTCCTGCACTGGCAGGTTAAATTCTTTACCACTGACCCACAGGGAAGCCCTATAATTTGTATTTTGTGTGCTCTCGCTTTATCTAATTTTGTATCAACTTGTATAAACTTCAGGCTCCATAAATCTGTGTGTCACATTGTTCAAAGCACTTCATTTATGTATCATATTTATTAATTCCTCAAGTCCTATGAGTCAGGTATTATTATTATTATTATCCTTGCATTACAAATGGGAAAACTGGGGCAGGAATTAGTTGAGGAACTGCCCCAGGTCAACCCAAGTATCTAGCCCAGAAGTAGCACTGTTAACCACCGCCTGCAAAATGGTCCCTCTGCAGCAAAAATGTAGGCAAGAGGGAGGACCAGAGAGTCCCTGGATCCAGCTTTGCCTGAAGGAGTGAATGTAGTTCTGGGCTTCTCATTTGGGTCTCAGCCCTTCCCCATCTACCTCATCTCCAGGAAGGAAGGGTTCAGTCCCTCTGCCTTTCTTTACCTTTCCCCAGAACAGTACTCAATGACAATGTCGCAGAGGAGAGGAAGTACCTGACAGGGTGGAGGAGGAGACGGAATTGATGCCCAGCTGATTCTCAGTCCGGGAAAAGCCCCGAAGCAGGTGGTGGGACAGGCAGCAAAATGTTGAGTGGGATGGGGATGACACACTCTTCAGGGTTCAGCACTGATTACCATAGCAAGATCAAGACAGGCAGGTCTGTGCTCTTGCTTCACAACTGGTTATTCACTCAGTTGGCAAAAGAGAAAGGACCATTTCTTGCCCATGACTGCTGAAGACCAAGCAGGAGAGGAGAACCGGCCCCGGTTCTCATTGCAGGATTACTGGAAGGGCTGAGCCTCTCTCCACCCAGGCAGCCCATTCATTCATCCAACAGATATTTACTGAGTGTCTTCCATGTCTCAGAGGGCCAGGTGAGTAAAACAGGCTTAATTCCCATCTGAGGAAGCTCTGTCCAGTACAATCTACCTTCTTCTCTGTGTCTCTCAGCCAACAGAGCACATCACTGACTTAGGACCCCGGCTGTTACCCTGAAGTCCTGGAATGCTAGAGCAGGTATCTAACTCAGAAAAGAGCCTCTGGAACTTCAAGATAAAGAGCCAACAGTATCATCATAAACAAATATTATCTGGCTAATGAATTATGTCTGGGGACAGTGGTGGCAGGTATATGAGTTTCAGGTAAGTTAAGAAATAGGAGCATGTCTCAAGAACTGTTGATGTATCTGGACCAACCTCCCTTCAGGACACCTCTGCCTTCCCCAACCTGGCTTTCTCCAACTCTGGGACTCTCCCTGGCCCCCACTCTGCCCTCTTGGTCCTTTTCTCTCTGATTCCTTTTATTTATAAAACTTCTACACATTGGAGATGTGTGTGAACATTTAAATTTTATTGTGTTTATAACTTTAATGCTCTATCTCATCATTTAAAAAAAATTAAGCCTTTTATACAATTTCAAAACAGAAACCCCAACTAAACTGTTTTAAGCATGAATAAGATTTTTTAATGATTTTTATTTCTGTGGGTTAATTTATCTCAAAAAAAATCTTTCTCTAAACTCCAGTGGTGACCTCCTCCTTCACCACCAGATTTCACAGGAGAACCCCATGTGGACCCTGTGTCCAGAGTTTCAGGGATCCTGCTCTGTTGCCAGGAGTCCATGTGAAATTTATGCTTTTCTTTCCACACAGCAATGACTCATCTGAAATGTGTTTCCTGTAAACACCCAACAACTCACACCCCCTCCCCAGGAAAGGACCAGGAGGCAGTGATCTGCCTTCTGGGATTAGGAGGGGTGTGGGTTATACCTTTGTCAAACTGCCCCTTCCTGCAGCTGAGAAAGCAGCACCCAAGGCTCCCCTCCAAGAGCCAAGACTTCCCTGCTACTGGGCTCCACAGAAGGGCTACATGAGTGACTTGAGCTGGAGATGGGGGCTGGGGGGCCAGGCCAGGCCCTCATCACACTCCTCAGCAACAGCTGGGGTAGATTTCTTATCTCAGGAAACAGGGATTAAAATACAAATATAAATGTCCTTCTGCTGTTTTGATAATAAAGACTGGAGAAAGTGTGGGTAAAAGGGAACTCTCCCACTCTGTTGGCGGGAATCTAGATTGGTGTAGCCACCATGGAGAACAATATGGAGGCTAAAAACTAAAAACAAAGTTACCGTATAATCCAGCAATCCTACTCCTGGGCATATATCCAGAGAAAAGCCTAATTTGAAAAGATAACACACCCCAATGTTCACTGCAGCTCTATTTATGATAGATAGCTAAGACACGTAAGCAACCTAAATGTCCATTGACAAATGAATGGATAAAGAAGATTTGATACATATATATAATGGAATATTACTCAGCCATAATGACAGTTACTCTTGGCTTATTCTCATTTCTGCATTCTTGCAGCCCTTAAGAATTTTTTATGAAACTTAGACCAAAACTCTAAATTGAAAAGATTCATGGCTCCAATGTTCATAGCAGCAATATTTACAATAGCCAAGACGTGGAAGCAAACTAAGTGTCTACTGAGAGATGAATGGAAAAAGAAGGTATGATATATATACACAATGAAATACTACTCAGGCATAAAAGACAGTGAAATAATGCCATTTACAGTAACATGGGTGCAACTAGAGATTACTGGAGTAAGTGAAGTCAGATAAATGAAGACAAATATCATACAATATTACTTATATGAGGAATCTAAGAAAATGATACAAAGGAATTTATTTACAAAATAGAAGCAGACTCACAGACGTAGGAAAAAACTCAAGGTTACCAAAGGGAATGGTAGGAGGGACGGATAAATCAGGAAGTTGGGATTAACATATATACACTTCTATATATAAAATAGATAACCACCAAGGAGCTACTATATAGCACAGGGAACTCTTCTCAATACTTGATAATAACCTACAGGGAAACAAATCTGAAAAGTAATACATACATGCATATGTAAAACTGAATCACTTTGCTACATACCTGAAACTAACACAAAATTATAAATCAATGGTACTCCAGTATAAAATTTAAAAATAATTTTTTAAAGCATTTGCCAAAGGAACCTGAGTTTACCCAAAACTTAACCTAGAGTTAGTTTATAGTAACTGGTGATTTTCAATTCCTCTACCCCTTGGCAATCTTCTCCTTACACAACAATCCAGAGGCTTGAAGACTGGAAAATAAGATGATATGAGCTATAAAATGAAAAGAAATCTAAAAGGCACTCCTTTTAGATTCACAGAGAAGACATTCCTTACTTGGAAACTTGGAACATGGGTTGGTATTTATGATTATTGCAACACCAATTTATGGTATTTTGAGCTATTTAAAAGTGGCACACAAACATATCTATTGGTAAAGATGTTATTTCAGAAGTCATCCAGCAGCTGTGCTCAGCATTTTGCACTGTCTGTAACCCCTCCCCACTTCCCTGCTACCTCCTCCCAGACCCTCTCACCACAATCCCTCCTGAGTCCTCTTTGGAAGGCTCACTCAAATCAAATGAAGCACCTATGAATCAGCTGAGAATTCAGACCGGGCTCTCTCTCTCACACACACACAGACACACTCTTTCACATACACTGTTTGTTAATAGCTTCCAGAACAAGGAGTCTATGTTTGCATGGGGTGGCAGTTGTACACTGGCCCAAGTTCAAAGAGCCAACTGTGGATCTCAGGGAGGAAACCGTGCACACCCACCAGCAGGCTGCCTTGCCAGCATGGATCCATCACCCCACAGCCTTCAGGGGGCTGAGCAGAGAAGGAGCTGAGTTGTGAGGAGGGACAGAAGAGGCTGAAGAGTGAGGAGGAAGAGGAGACAAAAGGATGATGAATCAGAAAGTACTGGTACAGACATCATGTTGGATGAAAGAAGACAGAGAAAGAAGAATGCTCTCTGCATGACTCCTGTGAGTATGCCCGGATCTGGAAAAGAAAAAGTTGGTTTATGGTGATGAGAGTTAACATGTGGTTATCTTCGACTTGGTTATTTTCTGGGAGGGAAGCATAATAGACTCTTAAGAAGTGATGAAAATATTCTATATCTAGATCAAGGTAGTAGTTACTCCAGATGTACACTTATGTAGATTTATTGTACCCAGTGGTACATCTATGATCATGCAATTTACTATATAAGTTATACTCAATTAAAAGGTTTAAAAAACAGCTAGGAAACTTGACAACTGGGAGTGAGGGCAGAGAGCTAAAAAGTAAATTGATTGATAGTTCACACCCCTAGAAACGCTGTGTTGCCTCTAAGGGTGAAAGTGATTGGTTTGAAGCTGGCAGAAGAATCCTAGTTCCACAGATGATCTGCTCAATCCCAGCAAAAGGTTACAGATTTACTTTCTCTAGAGACGAGAAAGATTTAAGGACAACAGGCACGTCTGGGGACAGGTAGATTGGGTGGGAGTCCATGTACTGAAATGTGAGTCACCAGTCCTAGACTTCTTTCCCTACGCAGCCCTAAGAATGCTGGCAGCCAGCCTTACAGCACCCCCTGTCCCCACCATTGCCACCACTACTAGACAAGAGAACAAAGATCCCATTCCAGGGAAGTGATCCAATAAAAGAGAAAAACACTACAAAAGTTACAGGGAAAGGTTGTACTACACAGTCCATCTGATCAACCTATAGTGGGTCTACCATTCAACTAGGTCAGACTATACACATAAGGCTTCCAGAGATCTCTTTATTGCTTTACTCTTAAACGTGAACAAACAGCTGGGAATCACCAGTATTTGAAGAAATTCTCCAACTTGTGACTAAAGATCATCAACTACAAACCAAAGAAAGAGATTCAGAGGAAACAGATAATGTTTCTTAGCAAGAAAAAAGTTTTTTAAAAAAACTATTATTAATAAAGATGATGCATCTATATAAGAAAAAAATGGGATGCCAAAAAATGGAACACTCAGAAAATATAAAGAATTCCTGTATGTTAAAAACTTGGTGGCAGAAATAACTGAAATTAACAAAACAATGAGTCAATAAAATTGAAGAAATCCCCCTAGATGCAAAACTAAGCAAATGAAAGTGGTAACTATTAACTCTAAAGAAAACTAGAACTTGAGAATAAAAGAAATGTAATCATATACTACATAATCACAATAATGTAAACAATAAATATTGACAAAAATTGTAACAATATTGGGAAATTGAGGGAAGGTAGGATAAAAGACCTGGGCCCTCATCTACCATTTATTTGTATGTGCTCAGAGGTAGCCCACTCTTTGTAACCCCATGAACTGTAGCCCACTAGGCTCCTCTATCCATGGAATTTTCCAGGCAAGAATACTGGAGTGGGTTGCCATTTCCTTCTCCAGGGGATCTTCCTGGTCTTTCTTATGACAGAGGAAGTCATAAAAAAAAAATCAAGAAATAATAGTATAAGCATGTTGCTTAGGAATATGGAGGTGAATACCTAAAGAAACAACTAAGAGTTCAAAGCAGTTGCCTGCTGAATAGGTAGGAGAGGGGTAGGGAATTAATATTTTTTCATTATAAGTTCTTTAAAACTGTTGTTTTTTAAAACTAGGTACGTTGATGACTTTGATCAAAATAAAAAAGTTATTTGAAAACATGGACACTTTATTATTGTCATTAATAATAAACCATTTAAAATATACATCACAACTTACTGCCACTCCCCAGTGCTTCAGGACCCACTGCTGCGAACCACAGCTCAGAAGCAGTCATTCCTTTTAGATGCTCAGTTCCAGGAGAGGCCACATGGGCAGGAGATTTTTGTAGGCATAGCAATATGTGGTTTTGAAACTTCCTGACATCCAGGAGTATGGCCAACAGGTTCCTCAATAAAACAACAGTATGCTTGGCCCACTTTTCCCCAAAAAGAAACTTTTACATCCTGGATTTCTTATTTCAATAAGTAGCCACAATGTCCACTGAGTTGTCCAATGGATTAATCAGGACTTTTTTCAGTTGCAAGTATGAGAAACCAAACTTAACCCATTTAAGCAGAAGAGTAATTCATGGAGTCCCAGGAAGCCCATAGGAAGCCCTGGGAAAAGCCCGGTTTCCAATTTGGCCTTCAACATTCACCATTGTGCAACTTGGACAAGATACTTGAATTACTTATAAAATGGGGGTAATAATAGTATTGTTTTGAAAATGAGTTAACATTTTACGTACTTTGGATAGTACCCATTGCACAGCTAAGGCGCAGTAGATATTCACTATGACTGTTTTAAGCTATTATGCAGGAATCACAACAAATCTGCGGGACAAATAAAAATATTCATCCTGGACATATTGTAATGTAATTGCAGAACACCAAAAATAATGAACAAAAAATAAAAGCCCTCAGGGAAGAGAGATCAGTTGTCTACAAAGGACTGGCAATTAGGGGCTTTCCTGGTGGCTCAGTGGTAAAGAATCTGCCAGCCAACACAGGAGATCCTTGATCTGGGATGATCGCATATGCAGAGCAACTAAGCCTGTGCGCCCCAACTATTGAGCCTGTGCTCTAGAGCCTGGGACCCACAACTACTGAGCCCGCTCACCACAGCTGCTGAAGCCCTCAGGCCCTAGAGCCTGTGCTCGGCAACAAGGGAAGCCACCACAATGAGAAGCCCTCGCACTGCACCTAGAAAGTAGCCACCCGTCACCATAACTGGAGAAAAGTCCAAGCAGCAACGAAGACCCAGCACAGCCAAAAATAAATAAATAAACAAAAAATTTTTAAAAAATTGGCAATTAGGCTGGAGCGGGTTTTTCAATAGCGGTAATAGAAGTCAGAAGAAGGTAAAATATCTTCAAACTGCCGAGAGAAAAAAAACTGCCAAATGAGACTTTTAACTCTGCCAAACTATTATTTGAGACTCAGTATTAAATAAAGAACTTATCAGATCAAAAACAACTGAACCACCAGCAACCAAGCCCTTCTAAATATTTACTCCAGGAAGAAGGAAACAGAAAAAGGATGAAGTGCAAGAAGCATTGATGAGAAAATAAGTTAGTAAACATATGATAACCAAAATATTGACTATATAAATAATAATAGTGATGATGACTAATGTAGGGAATAAAAAAAAAGTAAAACACAGCATACTGACAAGTGAAATAGGAAGATGTGACTGGAACTAAAACATTCTGAGGAACTTGGTATTGTTCTGGAGGAGAATAAAGAAATTACCTTTAAACTTTGTGAGTTTAAGTAAGCAGGTTGAAATTTGGGGGTACCTAGAAAAAGAATTCTTGGCTCAGATGATAAAGAATCCATCTGTAATACAAGAGACCTGAGTTCGATCCCCTGAGTTGGGAAGATCCCCTGGAGGAGGGCAGGCAACTCACTCCAGTATTCTTGTCTGGAGAATCCTCATGAACAGAGGAGCTGCAGTCCATGGCATTGCAAAGAGCTGGACACTACTGAGCAACTAAGCACGGCATAGCACAAAAGAATAGACATAGAAAAATAAACAACCCAACTAAAAAGTGGGCCAAAGAACTTAACAGACATTTCTCCAAAGAAGATATAAAAATGGCTAACAAACACATGAAAAGATGTTCAACATCACTCATTATCAGAGAAATGCAAATCAAAACTACAATGAGGTACCACTTTACACCAGTCAGAATGGCTGCCATCCAAAAGTCTACAAGCAATAAATGCTGGAGAGGATGTGGAGAAAAGGGAACCCTCTTACACTGTTGGTGGGAATGCAAACTAGTACAACCACTATGGAAAACAGTGTGGAGGTTCCTTAAAAAGCTGCAAATAGACCTGCCATATGACCCAGCAATCCCACTGCTGGGCATATACACCGAGGAAACCAGAATTGAAAGAGCCACGTGTACCCCAATGTTCATCGCTGCATTGTTTACAATAGCCAGGACATGGAAGCAACCTAGATGCCCATCAACTGACGAATGGATAAGAAAGCTGTGGTACATATACACAATGGAATATTACTCAGCATTAAAAAAAAATTCATTTGAAGCAATTCTACTCAGATGGACGAAACTGGAGCCCATTATCCAGAGTGAAGTAAGCCAGAAGCAAAAACAACAATATAGTATATTAACGCATATATATGGAATTTAGAAAGACGGTAACAAGAACCCAACATACGAGACAGCAAAAGGAACGCAGATGTATAGAATAGACTCGTGGACTTTGTGGATGAGGTGTAAGGGTGGGATGATATGGGAGAAGGGCATTGAAGCATGTTAATTTTCATATGTCTAGTCAATCGCCAGCCCAGGACTGATGCTTGGGGCTGGTGCAGCGAGATTTCCCGGGGGGGGGAGGGAAGAGGGAGGGGGGTTCCGGAGGGGAAGCATATGTAAACCCATGGTGATATCATGACAATGTATGGCAAAAACAATTAAAAAAAATAATAAATAAAAAAATTTAAAAAAAAAAAAGAATAGATATAAAGACGTCAGTTCTTTCCAAAAATAATCTATACATTTCATGCAATTCCAAATGAAATCCCAACAACAAAGGTTTCAATGAAATTTGACAAGCTGAATCTAAAATATACAGAGAAGGTAAAAAAACAATAATAGTCAAAATAATTCTAAAGAAGATCAGGAATGGGATTTGCTATACCATAAATTAATTATAGTCAAGTGTTAATGCAGGAGGAGACAAATACAACAGAATATGGGGCCCAGAAGCAGATCCACATATATTTGGAAAATTATTAGGTGAGACAAGTGGCAGTGTAGATCAGAGGGGAGAGAACTGTTCCCTATTTGGTGCTGGGGAAAACATAATTTAGACTTTACATCTAAATTTTTTAATATTATAAAATATTTAAAATTAAAGAGTTTGATATTTACCATATCAGAATAAAGAACATTTCTTAAACAAGAACAAAATACACAAACCATGAAGGAAAACAATCATATACTCAATTATGCATATGTGCTAAGTTGCTTCAGTCATGTCCCACTCTTTGGGTCCCTGAGGACTATAGTCCTCCAGGCTCTTCTGTCCATAGGATTCTCCAGGCAAGAATACTGGAGTGAGTTGCCATGCTCTCCTCCAGCAGATCCTCCCAACCCAGGGATTGAATCTATGTTTCTTATGTCTTCTGCATTGGCAGGTGGGTTCTTTTTCATGCCACCTGGGAAGCCCATATTCAATTATACTAAAATGTAATTAAAATACAAAACTTTTAAATAAAAGACACTTTCCAAAGTTGAAAAACCAAGCCACAGACTGAGGGAAGATACTTGCAACACATTGATCCCAAAAAGTACTAGAATCAAAAATATCTTCATGCATTTACAAATCAGTCACAAATAAACAAAGACCTAAATAGAAAAAAACGTTCAAATTTATAATCAGGCAAGCCAGGATAGCCAAGAAACACACAAATAATATGTTCAACCTCACTAGTATTCAGGGAAATGCAAATTAAAATCACAGTAAGATATGACTTCATGCATATCAGATTTGTAAACACTCAAAAATTCTACAAGATTTTTAAATAATGAAGCAAATTCAGCATTTTTCCTACCCTTAGGAGTTCTCCAAAAGCAACATTGGAAAATAATAGAAGAAACACAAACTCCACCTTTGATGAATCCCAACCCACAAAATATGTGGAAGGACTGCCAAAAGCAGCAAAGATCAAGCCGTAGAGGCAGGAAGAGGAACAAGGATGCAGGAGATGCCTGAGCTCAGAGACAGTTAAGAGTGTACATGACAGGGTGTGGAACATACCCTGAATTGCAAAGCCAAAATAAGGAATGGTATGCACGGGCTTGTGGCAGGAACTTCCCAGGAATTGGTTTAGTTATGAGAAATACAGGAGGTAGTGCTGATTAATATCCCAGAGACAAGCCCTTTGAACATGAAGCTGAGTATTCCAACACATGAGCTTGGCTTAGTAATGAAACTCATACATCCTTCCTAAGACATAAAGATGGTTCCTGCTGGGGTACTAGAGACCCAGGCCTCTCCTTAGCCTTGAGATGAGCTTTCTGTAACAGTTTGTATCTGTATTAGGGTTCCCCAGGAAAAAAAAAACAACAACACAGAACTAATAGGTTGTATATATATAAAGAGATTTATTGTGAGGAATTGGCTCATGCAGTTATGGAGGCTGGCAAGTCCACATTGCAGAGTGGAGACCCAAGACAGTCAGTGATATTCATGAAATCTGAGGCAGCCATCTGGAGAATTCCCTCTCACTTGTGGAAGCCAGTCTTTTTTGTTCTGGTCAGACCTTCAACTGATTGGATGAGGCCTACCCACATTATGAAGGGTAGGGCATCAACAGCATTCACTAAAGTCCACATTCTGTACCACTCAGATCCACTTGCTTCCCATATTCAAGTCACTCTATTCAGGAACATCTTTTCCAGGATTCTGGTTGGACACAATTTCTGGGGACACATACAAGAGAAGAATTAACAGAATGAACTATGGCTTGTGCCGCTACCACTAGCCCCAGACCTGAAACTGGTACTGTGACCTCTCCCCGCACCACCGCCCCAGCCCCCATCCTAGGTTATCCTCCCCTGGGATCAGCACTTCCGCTGGTCCAAGTAGCTCCTACGGTGGGGTGTGCCAGACCTTCATTTCTGAGAGATCTGGAATTCAGGTTACCATACTGTTAACAGACCATGGTTGCTATATTTGCCCACCTTACATTTAAAACTGTGTGAGAAAATCAAGGATCATCTGATGCCAGACGTTTTCCTCCCTGCTTTCATTCCAGAGCCGCTGCCCTAGCTCCTGATGATTAGAGTCGTCAAGATGGTAAGTAATCCCTTCCTTTGCCGGCTGGTCTACCAGCATGAGGAGCCCAAAGTGACAAAGCAGTAACCACAGTTTTACTGTGGCTCCAAATAGAAGCTCCCGGGCCTGGGGGGGCAGTCCAGGGACAGGTGCAGCTGGGTCCAGCACAGATTGGGTTTCATCTCCAGCCCTTGGGGGGACAGAGTGTGGCCCCCAAAGCCTTTGGTGGTCTCCTTCCCCCGTAACCCCCACTGTATCAAGGAGACCTTGTGGTCTGCAGCATGGCACTGTGGCCTCATGGTACAAGTGGTCCAAGTCTTTACTGCCCTGGACACCAGTCTTGGGGTGGGGGCGGGTGGGGGGAAAGGAGAGGAGGTTAGGAGCAGGTCACAGAAACCCCCATGAGGCCTCCAGGTTGGGCAGAGGCTGGTCTTCATGTTTGGAACTGGAAATACCTAGAGGCTAGTCCCCAAGTCAGAATCCAAGGGGTTCATTGCTGTTTACCTTCCTTTCCCAGGAATGAGAAGAAAGTCACCAGCTCTATGTTCATCATTATAATCATGCACTGACACTCATTCTTAACCCATTTGCCCATCTCTTGCTTCATTACACTCCCTGAGTAACACTCAATCCTAGTGGAATCCAACTCTTGGACCACTTGGCATCTGCACTCACTTTTAACTCTGTGACCTGGAACCTCAGGTGGGTCCTTGTGTTGCCCAGCAGGCCTAGTCTATGTCCCTAGCCCATATTCTCTGCCACTCCAATAACTCAGTCATCCTTTCTCCACTATCTATAAACCTCTAAAACCTCCTTCAGACTCTCAGCTGATAACCTCAATTCCTATTTCACTGAGAAATATAAACAATTAGGAATAAATTCACCAAGTTCTACCAGCAACCATCTACAACCATGCCATGTCCCCAGCCTTTCCTTCTGCAGCTAGAAGCCAGGTGTCCATCTCTGATCTAAGGCCAAACCACTAACAGTCCACTAAGTCCCATCCTCTTTCCCTACTCAAGGACATTGGTCTAGAAATTTTTCTTTCTCCCTCCTGCATCCTCTACCCATCCTTATGGGATCATACCCCTGAATGACCACACATGCAATAATTCTTCACTCTCCAAGCAAAAACCTTTTGCTCCCCCCACATCACATCCCTTTAGCTACTTACCCATTTCTTTGTTCTTCTACACTGCTTAACCCCTCAAGAGGTTTACCTACACTGTCTCCAATTTTTCTCCTCAGATTTTCTTGAACCAGTCGGGTTTCTCTCCCACTGCTCTACCAAACTGCTCTCATCCAGGCCCCCAGTCAGCACCCATGGCTAGTCCAGTGATGAGTTCTCAGTCCTTGCCTCACTTGACCTCTCAATAGCATGTGACACAGCTGATGGAGCTCTTCTTGAAATGCTTTTATCTGTGGCTTCCTGGACACCACACTAACCTGCTATTTCTCCTATCGCACCAGCCTGCTCCCTCTCAGTCACCCTTGCTGCTTCTTTCCACCTTCCTGACCTCTCAAAACCTGTATCAGTTCAAACAGCCAACAGGTTCTGGAAGAGTCCTGGACACTCAGCCCGCTCTCCAGCTGCTGTTTCCTCCCACCTACCCCATTCCTTCAGCCTTGGGCTCTCCCAGCCTACAGTAGGGTACTTCTAGCTGCTAGTTGGTGATGTTCTCTGGGGCAGCTGGAAACACCAGGACTTTAGGCTGGTACAGGCTTGGCAGCAGGTCCCTGGCCACACTGTCCCTAGTGAAAGGGGATCTTAGGTCTTGGACCCCCACGCTGCCATTCATTCCTGGGGTCAGCCTGGCCCCACAGCAAGCCTTCTCTGATGGGAAGCTGTTTGTCTAGACACAACTCAGGACTAGATTCCTGAAGTGGGCCTAGTCTGGGAATGAGAGACCTGTGTCCAGATTGGGACCCCGTCACATGCAGGTCCCCTTGGGAGCTGGCATATGGGACATCAGGAGGGACCTTAGAAAGCAGACTGCATGTAGTAGGTCTTGCTCAGAGGAAGGCACAGGTGAAGAAAGGCGAGTGATGAGGAAAGCATCTAGGCTAATGTCCATCAGGGGCTTCCTCTGGGCATGAAACTCTGCAGGTACACCTGAGAGCCACATGCCAGTCTTGCAAAAGCAAGGAAAGGGACTTGTGTGACAGCTTTGCCCTCAGCATTCATTCCAGCAAGTGATGCAAGAATGTCACGGCTGAGGAAGGCCAGGTATTCCCTTAAGCCTGCACTTCCCACCCCTTCACATTACGATACTCCTCTACAGCGATGTCACTTGCCTGGCACAGAGGGTAAATGGACTGGTTTTCAGGGAGCTGAAGGAGGTGGCTAAGAGGGCTACACACTCCCCAGGCCCTGACAGCCACCTCGAGGGCTGAGGAACTCGATGTCTCATTCAAGAATCTCAGAGAACAGCCGCCAGTGGCTGGGACACCCTGCCCTTGGCTATTGGCTGCCTCTGCTCTCTGCCTCCAGCCCCTCCACCCTGGCTCCAGCTCCACTCCAAGCCCAGCTCTAGCCAGAGAGACCTGCTCCCTGGGTGGTGGCGGCAGCAATCCCACAGGGATGGGGCCTTGAATCTGCCCAGCTCAGCAAGGCAAGGATCTGTGAGGACATTGGGGCTCCACCCTTGGGTGGCTTCCACGCTGAGGGCTTTTTTTTCGCCTCTTAGGTGTCAGCCAATACCACCAGGAACTTCTGGTACAGCTGATAAAACAAAGAGAAAGCATACACTTGTGTGCACACAGGAACACATGAAGATGGACCACCTTCTCCTGGGCTGAGAAGGAAGGAGAAGAGGAAGATTCATGGAGCAAAGACAATGGATGGGTCCTGTCAAAGGTCTCCAGATGGCTAGATCCTCCCCCAGCCTAGGGGAGGGCTGGAGCTGGGGGCAGGTCTCTCTGGTCAGCATCACCAGCCTTATCCCCAGCCATGTGGCAACAGCAAGTCCAGGTCTGAGCTAGGTTGCTCTGAATGTACCTGGCAGGGTGTGGGGAGCGATGAGGACTGAGTCATTTAGGAGCAGCCAAGGGACCGCTTCTCTGCAGCTCAGAGTGGTTAGCACCTCTTAGAAAAGAGCAACCAGCCAGTGCTGAGAGCAGACAGCCTGCCAGCTGCTGTGCTCAGCATGTCACACGCCTTGTCTCATTGTAAGTGGCTCCTTGTAAGTGGCCTTTGAGAACCTTAGTGAGGTTGGCAGTTCTCAGACCAAGAGGTTCCTTATCCTCTTGTGTGTTGGAGTTGACTGGTCCTATGGAAGTGGATGGAGGTCACCTCAGATTGATGGTGCATTTGGGGACTAAAAAATACCCTGGAGATCAAAAAAGAAAAAAACTCAGGTATTATTCATAGAACAGAATTTTATGCAACAATGATACTTAACTTTTAAATTTTTATTTATTTTTAATTGGAGGATAATTGCTTTATGATGTGCTGGTTTCTGCCATCAACATGAATCAGCTCTAAGTATACACATGTCCCCCTCTTCTTGAACCTCCCTTCCATCTACCCCATCCCACCCCTCTAGGTTGTAACAGAGCACTGGTTTGAGCTCCCTGCATAATACAGCAAATTCCCACCACCTATTTTACATCTGGTAATGTATACGTTTCAATGCTACTCTCTCAATTTGTCTCGCCCTTTCCTTCCCACACTGTGTCCACAAGTCTATTCTCTACGTCAACATCTCCATTGCTTCCCTGAAAATAGAATATCTAACTTTTTTATTATTTAGGGTGTACAATTGCTGATTTAACCTAAATTTTTTCTTAAAAGAACAAATTCAGAAAATTTACTGTGTAACTAAAAATTGTTAATTTTTTAAAAAAAATTCTGGGGAGTGATCTCAGCCTGTCCTCTGTCTTTCATCTTGAAACTGGAATTCTCCTTTGTAATATTTTACATAACTCTTGCAACACCAAACCCATCAGATAGAAACATAGATTAATAAATTCATACCGTCTTTTCAAGGCTCTGCTGGTCAGTCTCTAGAATGGCATCCTTTCCACCTCCTCCCTGAGTCCCACACTGCCACCTGAAGACCACCATAGTCATTGCATGGCCAGTGACCTGACCAAGAGCCATCACAGCTGGGAGCTTGTACATAACCCTCTTAGCAATGAAATGACAACCAAGAATTACCAAATATATAAAGAAGGCAAAGCCCATGAAGGGAGGGCAACAGAGAATCTGCCCCAAGGAAACTGTTCACATAACAATCAGAAAACTTCCATCAAATGTACATAATAACACCATCTGAGGTAAGTGGTCAAGCATTTCCATGCAATGAAAATGGGTAGTTTCATAAGATCCTATTTGGGAATTCAAGCAGGGAAATGTGACAGTCAAAAGTTAAACCCATTCCCCAGAAGGTGGATTGAGGAGCAGACTGCACACAGGTGAAGAATGTATTTGTGAACCAAAAAATCATGCAAAGAAAAGTTCCAGAATGCCACACAAATGAAAAAATTGAATGTGTAAAAGGAAGTTTAGGGATACAGAGGATCCATTCATACATTTCAGTATGCATTTAATAGGAATCCAGAAAGAGAGAATGAAGAGAAGTAGTGTTTTGATAAAACTGGTAATTTCTTAGAGCTTCAAAATGACATGAATCTCAAAATTGAAAGAGCTTACTCATTTTTTCAAGTTGTAACTTTAGAAAAATCATAGTGAAACTTTTGAAAATCAAAGACAAAGAGAAAACCCTAAAAGTTAGGTAAAGATAAATTACCTACAATGGAGTGAGAATGCATCTGACATCAGGCTGCCCAGCAGCAATATCCAACACAAGGAAAATAAAAATCTGAGTAAATGTAAGTCTGAACCAAGAATTCTTCCCTCCTCTAGACTGTTATAAGTCAGGGCAAGAAAAGCCAAGTCTAGACATATCAGAACTCTGAAGATTTATATTCCACAGATCCTCCACTATCAGTTCAGTTCAGTTTAGTCGCTCAGTTGTGTCCAACTCTTTACGACACCATGGATTGCAGCACGCCAGGCCTCCCTGTCCATCACCACCTCCCGGAATTTACTCCAACTCATGTCCATAGAGTCGGTGATGCCATCCAACCATCTCATCCTCTGTCATCCCCTTCTCCTCCCACCTTCAATCTTTCACAGCATCAGGGTCTTTTCAAATGAGTCAGTTCTTTGCATCAGGTGGCCAAAGAACTGGAGTTTCAGCTTTAGCATCAGTCCTTCCAATGAATACCCAGGACTGATCTCCTTTAGGATGGACTGGTTGGATCTCCTTGCAGTCCAAGGGACCCTCAAGAGTCTTCTCTAACACCACACTTCAAAAGCATAAATTCTTTGGTGCTCAGCTTTGTTAATAGTCCAACTCTCACATCCATACATGACTACTGGAAAAACCATAGCTTTGACTAGATGGACGTTTGCTGGCAAAGTAATGTTTCCGCTTTTTAATAAGCTGTCTAGGTTGGTCATAGCTTTTCTTCCAAGGAGTAAGTGTCTTTTAATTTCATGGCTGCAGTCACATCTGTAGTGATTTTGGAGCCCCCCCTAAATAAAGTCTGTCACTGTTTCCCCATCTATTTGCCATGAAGTGATGGGACCAGATGCCATGATCTTAGTTTTCTGAATGTTGAGTTTTAAGCCAACTTTTTCACTCTCCTCTTTCACTCTCATCAAGAGGCTCTTTAGTTCTTCTTCACTTTCTGCCATAAGGGTGGTGTCACCTGCATATCTGAGGTTACTGATTTTTCTCCCAGCAATCTTGATTCTAGCTTGTGCTTTTCCAGTCCAGCGTTTCTTATGATGTACTCTGCATATAAGTTAAATAAGCAGGGTGACAATATACAGCCTTGACATACTCCTTTCTAGATTTGGAACCAGTCAGAACAAGACCTAATTTCTCCCTTAGTCAGTCTCTCCCATCCAGAAGCTTCCATAAGCCTTTAATCCTTCTCCATCAAAGGGCAGACAGACTGAAAACCACAATCACAAAAAACTAACCAATCTAATCACACAGACCATAGTCTTGTCTAACTCAGTGAATGAGCCATGCCATGTAGGGCCACCCAAGTCGGAAGGGTCATGGTGGAGAGTTCTGACAAAACGTGGCCCACTGGAGAAGGGAATGGCAAACCACTTCAGTATTCTTGCCTTGAGAACCCCACGAACAGTATGAAAAGGCAAAAAGATAGGACACTGAAAGATGAACTCCTCCACTATAGAACTATTCAATTTTGCACTCCAACAAAAAGAAAGATAAAACCAAAAGGAAGACAGGAGGTCAAAGGAGAAAGTCATAAAAGATGTGCAAACACCAGCTAATCAGATGGCCCATCTGAGGAGCAATGGTCCCTGGGGAGGAGGCAGGAGAGACCCAAGCTGCCTCACCCACACCAGCAAAAGCACTGGTCCTTTTGAGGCCCAGCCCCCTCTGCCCTCCTGGTTCCCATCCAGCTAGAGGCTTGGATCCCAGGCCAGGCTAGGGGCACACACTGGGATCTAGATGTCTTCCTCCCAGCTGAAAACCAGAACTAGGGTCTTCTTCCCAGAGGCAGGACAGGTGAGGCTTTGTCACATAGGTTCCCTGATTAAATGAGGAATAGTGACTTGGGCCCTGGACAGCATGCCTATATGTGCATGTGTGATTGAGGGAGCGAGAGAAGGGGAGAGAGAGAGAGACAGATCTAGGCAGAGGCGACAGCCAAAGTGAGCATTCCTGGCAGCAGTGTTGAATGAGCAGTGAGTACAGTAAGTCCCTGATGTATGAACGAGATCCATTCCGAGAGCATGTTTGTAAGTCCAATTTGTATGTTAAGTCCAACAGAGTTAGCCTAAGGTATCCAACTAACACAACTGGCTATATAGTACTGTACTGTAATAGGTTTATAATACTTTACACGTAAATAATACATAAAAAACAAACATAAAAAATAAAGACAACCTTTTTAACTTTATAGTACAGTACCTTAAAAAGTACATGACAAAAGCTGGCATACAGGGGTGGGCATTGAGTGAACAGGCAAAAAGAGTTACTGACTGGATGAGGAAAAGGAGGTGGGAGATGGTTGAGCGGAAGGATGGTCAGCACTAGGAGATGGAAGGCAAGCTGCAGTTTCACTAGGGCCTGATGCTGATGGAACGCACATTCGTATCTTTGAACGTTCACTACTTGAAGATTCGTGTGTCGGGGACTTACTGTATGGCAACTGGGACGTGGAAGGGCCCCAGGTGGCTCAGCGCTGGGTGGGGCAGCAGGAGGAGAAGGAGGCCACAGAGGCCCTGGCCAGAGGGAGAGGGCCTGAAGAACCCCACACCAAGCCCAGTCATTGTGGACCTCCTCTCCACAGACCAGAAATCTGCCAATGCTGGGGAGGCTTTGGATGTTTGGAGGGACCCTTGTGGGTCAGAAGAAATGATAAGCAGAGGGAGAGGGAAGTAGATGGCCCAGATGGCAGGACACACCTGTGAAAAGGTGGGAACCCAGGCTCTGATTCCCAGCTAGGCTCTCTCTATCCCTGCCCATCCCTGGCAGCTGACAGGCGCTCAGGCGCCAGCACCACTGGTACCATGCACACACAGGCAGGTTCATATTTGCTCTGCCCGATAAATGGATACGCCCTCTAGACATACTCATTTAACTTCTGGGAATGGTGAGACTATTTGCTCAAGGTAGCAGCTATACACCTGATAAGAGGATTTGACCCAAGTTGAAAGAGCAAAGATAGGTAATTAGCACAGGGAACCTCCAGCCGGAGCCCAGCCTGGAGGGGAGATCACCCCACAGCCTTCAGGAGGCTGAGCACAGAAGGGTGGGGAGCCATGAGGCGGGCAGGGGAGGCCAGAGGTAAAGAGGAATTAACAGGCAGGACCCTGGGGTGAGTGACCCAGAAGAGCAACCAATGTGGTCCCCCTTTATGCTGGATGCATTTAGCATCCAGATGCAGTAGGGAATGGAGGGACAGTCAGGGCTGGGGCTGTTTGCAGGAAGTGTGGATTGGATGGACGCATCTTTGCCTCTGGTGTCAGTTCAGGGCAGTAACCTGCACTCAGCTCGCACAGCACCCCTTCTGTTGAGGGTCTGAAGACCTGGTCCCTCTGAAGTCCTTCTGTGTTTGGTGTGGGCCCTGGGCCACGATGGTTGCCTGAGTCCCTCCACACACTCCAATGTCAGATGAGAACTGCTCACATCTGCCACATACCCCTTCCCCAACACACTACCTCCTCCCAGAAACATGGGAAAGGGGACCCAAGTCCACATACCCCCAGAGACACACAATCTCCTCCAGAAACACAGGGGAGAAGGGACCCCCAAAAGTCCAGGCTGCACCCTGGAGGAACATCCCCAGGGCCTGGGGACTCAGTGCAGGTTCCAAAGAGATGAGAAGCAGAAGCCCTGCAGGGTTTGCTGCCCCTCCCCCTACCAAGCCCTGGTCTGGAGCCCAGGGTCCCTCCTCTGTCCCAGTCCCCCAACTCCAGCCTAGGTCAGCCTCCAGTCCTGTCACCAGTCTGTCGCCGGTCTAGAGCCAGATGGAGGGCCTTCCGCACAGTCTCCTCGTTGTTCAGGACGTTGTATCGACTCAGGGCCACCAGCTGCTCAAACTCTTGGGGCTCATAAGTGAAGTTCATCATGCCATAGGGAGTGTCTGGCCCGTTGATGACAAAGTCCCCACCAGCCTTCTCCTCAGCCGTTTTTCGCTCTACACCTGTGATGCGACATGGAGAGAGGCCGGGCTAGGGTACTCTGTGGCTAGGAGTTGCCAATCCAAAAGCCCACCTCCCCAGGACATCCAGCTGGTTCCATGGGTTCTGCTTGGGCCCCCAACTCAGCTCTCTCACCCACTGGGAGGAGCCGGGCCAGTGTGCATTCCGAATCCAGGAAGCAGAGGCCAGCTCAGGGCCTCCAAGAGGAAGGCTTTCCTACATGATCCTGGGGATAGCAGCCCCCTCATCAGCCCAGGGCTCCGTGGACCAGACCCAGACGCCAGGCTCCCCTCACCTGGGGCCAGGTGTGTGCGGAAGGTACGGTTGACCAGGGGGAAGTGCAGTATGATGGGTGAGCTTGGGTCCTCAGCCTTGACAAACAGGTAGCACTCATGGGGTTCCTTCATGTCCTCCGGGGACACCTCAATCCTGGGGAAGGAGATGCCTCGGTCCAGGCAGTACTTCTCTGTCATCCGTAAGATCTGAGTAGGGATACCGACTTCTGACCCTACCTGAGGCCCCCTGGACTCACACAGGCCCAGGCTTCCATCCCAGCTCTCCCACCAGCCAAGTGACTTCAGGCGACACTAACAGATCCCACCTCCAAAATCCCACATGGCTGGAGGGAGCCGCTGACCAAGACTCCCTAGGGGGGCCCTGCTGGCTCTGTGGTTACCATTGTAACCAAGGACAGCAGACCTAGACCCAGGCCCAGACAGAAGCAAGGAATCCATCAGAAACAGCACGGTCCAGAACAGCAGTCTTCTCTTCACCCAGATAGAGGCTCCTGAGGACTCTCTTTGGCCTTCTCTCCTGACTCCCACTCTCCCCCGTCACCTTCCAGATGGGGAGACCAGAATTCCTAACGGTGTTCACAAAGGTACTCACCTACAGCTCAGAACCCAGGCCCTCCTCAAAGGGCGACCCCTCAATGCCCAGCCAGGCTGCAGCAAAGACCCATCCCCCCCCCCCCCCACACTTTACCTCAAAAGGGGCATCCAGGGAATAGTCGAAGGACAGAATGAGGTCCACAGCTCTCTGTGGCTGCAGGCTCAGCGGGAATGGGGAGTTGATGGCAAAGCCTCCGTCCACCAGGCAGAGACAGTCCCTCATGGGAGTGAGCTGATTGGGGAAGGTGTCTGGATGCAAATCTGCACAAAGACAAATGCCTGGGCTTTGCAGCGCCCCTCTTCTCTTCGCCCCTCTCCGTCGAGAGTCCCCCTCCTGTCTGTGACAGCCACAGGGTCTCCCATCTCAGCTCCCAGCCCTGCCTCCCAGCACAGTCATCACAGTCCTTCCCCCCCGCCAGCCCCCGGGGCAGCCAACCCCAACCCCCATCATGGTCAAAAGGCAGAACTGGCCTCAGTGAGCCACAGGCACAGGCAGTAGGTGGGAGCCTGCCCAGAGCAGCACCCACCTTTCCAGGCCACAAACTCCCTGCTAGACACATAGTCCTTGTGCAGGTAGAGGCCCCGGGTGAAGTTGGAGTCCTCGGCTGAGGTCAACCGGGAGGTGAATATATCCAGCACAGCCTGATAGAAGGGTCCCTGAGGGGTGAAGAGCCTGGTTCTCAGCCGCGCTGGTTCGTGAAGCTGGAGTTCTTGGCAGTCATCTAGGTGGAGGTGGGAGGGTGAAATGCAGTGAGAAGTGGTGCCCTTCTTTTCCCAGTGGTCCTTGTGCGTCATAGAAGCCCGCTTCATCTCCCCATACCCCTCCTCCTCCCCCACTCCAACTCCCAGGCCTCTTACCACTGCTTCCCAAACTTAAATGACTTTTCCCTTGACGGTCCCCACATTTTGAAAGCTGCCTATGGCATAGCATGTATTAAATACCACCTACCCTTGAAGCTGCATATGCAACTTCCAGTTAGAATTTCACCCATTAAACACCTGCTGAGCAATTATCATGTGTCATGCTGGACACTGTGCTGGGCACGGGTTTGCAGAGGTGGACAGGCCCGGGCCTGGCCCTCCAGGGCTCACAGCATACCAGGGGAGAGTCACATAAAGAGGTCATAATGGTGACAATGCCCTGAGGTCAGGACAACATGGGACGTGCATATAGTTCTATGGGACTTTGGTGGTCAGACCCTCGATCAACCTGGGGGGACGGAGTGGAACAGGGATGCCTCCTGACAAAATGATGTCTGAGCTGAACTTTTAGAACAGGGCAAAAGTTATTCAGGGAAGAAAGGTGGGGAAGGTATTCTATGTAGCAGGAAGCTCATGGGCCACTTAAGGAGTGGGCTGAAGGTGAGCCCTGAAGTGGGTGGGCAGAGGATCAGTCAGCTGCCCAGTAGCCCCAGATTGATCTAACTGAAGCTCAAATAAAGAATTAAAGGCATCAGCTTATCATAGAGCACTCACAGCTCCCACTCCGTTTTCTGACATGGGCCCCCCGCATCCTCCAGCCTCTTTGTAGATCTCTGGGCATCCAGAGACCCCAAGCCAGAAGATATCTTCTCAGTACTTCTCTGAACCAAATGGGACATCCAAGCCCTTCTCCCTCATTCCTTAGGCCTCTGCCAGAGTCCTGTTCCTGGAAAGAGGTATTGGGGGTTGGGGATAGGCTTGGTTGGGGGATCTCTGCTCTCACCTGTGACGTTCACACTGTCTCTGCACAGGTCTAGGAAGCTGAGGCCCCAGCCAGCGGTCTTCAGGAAGATCTCATCCAGACTGGCTGCAAAGGCGCTGCCCCACATACCTAGGGAAAAAGGCAAGGCCTCAGGTCTTCACAACCCCTCCCTTCATGGAGGGAGCCTGCCCTCTCCCCAGCCCTCCAACCTAGACATACCCTGCAGGTAGCAGATCCGGGACTCGGGCCGGAGCCGCAGCAGTCGCCCCATGAAGAAGTCTGAGCCAAAGAGCTCGGTGGGAACATATGCGCCGTACTTGGGGAAGCCGACCTCATGGGGGGTGAACTCGCACCACTCTGGGAGCCAAAGTGAAGGGAATGTCACCAGGGGCTTCTGACCAGGGGCCCATGGTTCCCCGTCACCCTTGGGCCTGAGCAGGAATCTTTGCCTTGTCCAGAGCAGGATGCAGCAGGCCCCCTGTGCTGCTCCAAGGCACCCACCTGTACACTGAACCCTGGCCTCTTACACCCGCCCCCACCATTGCCTCTACCTGCTCCCTAGGTCCCCACACCGTGGCACCTGCAAAGTCCTCCCCACTGATGTTGCTGCGGACGTTGATGCTGGCGTAGATGGGGTAAGGGTTCTGGCCCTGGCTGACTGCCTCCCTTTGGTCAGACAGCTTGGCAGGATTTTCCTGGTCAGGAAAGAAGGGAGACTACTTGGCCTTTTGGGAGTTCCCTTCCCACAGCCCCTGCCACCCTGCGTGGTGTGGAGTGCCCTCAAGACTTCGGTTGCTAAGGGCTGCAATCTAGAGACAACTCTGGAAAGGACAGGCTTTGGGCTGCAGCAGAGTGAAGGCCACTGTGGGCTTTGTGCAGTTCCAGGGCCTTTGGGAACACCCTCCACCTTTCTTCCCATTCAAGAAAGCATATCAGAACCCAAGGGAGCCAAGCAACATTTTTAAAGGAATAACTGAAAATCCAATCTACTTTCTTTTAAAAAGTAAATCACTAGAAAACATGTATTCTTTTCTTAGAAATAGGATATCAGTTTCACAACTAACAGCCAATGGGCCAAGACCCATAGATCCCCAGGGTCCTAAGAACTTGACTCAGCTCTTCTCTCATTTCCTCGTGCCTGCTGCGTCTGCAGTTCCAGGAGAAGCCACCAGGTGACGCGCATCATGCCTGTTTGGCCAGTGGGCGGGAGTGGCATTCTTCCTCAACAGGTTGGAATCATTTGGGACACTTTCAAAGCAGACCCGAACTAGGGCTTGACAACTCACCAACCAAAACCAGTATCTCTGGAAGTGAGGTTTAGGCACTAAGTTTTTGGAAAGCTTTAGTGGAACTAAGTGCTGATGGGTGGACAGGAGCCATGTTCATTTATTACCTACTCATCTCTTACCTCCTGGTACAGGAAATATTCAATGAGAAGGCCCCAGAGGTCAATGAGGGAAGCGCTGTGGCCGCGGCTTTCCCGGATCCCCAGTTCCTGGGCATAGTACTGCAGGCGCTCCGTGGACATTGCCCCCATCTTACTGCTGCACACCCGAGCCTGGGCACGCTCAATAGGGCCCTGCAAGGCCACCTGGGACCAGGCCGGGTCCTTGTAGAGTGTGGAGATGCACCTGGGTATGGAGGGAATTAGGGACAGGGAGGGATAGAGAGATGTAGGTGTCTGTGAGTCACCCCTCCTCCCCCATCCCTTGCACTGACCTGCACCACCCACTCAGAGGGCCCTGTGGACTCTCCCTTCCTGCTCCTCCTCACCAGATCACCAGGTCACACCCCTGCCCCTTTATTTTGTCCTGCCCCTATCTCACTTACCAGGTGGACCCAGAGACCCCGCTCAGGTAGGTCACAGTATCCAAGAGGCCAAGCTCCTGTAGCCCAGCCAGGCTGCCATACAAAGAAGACATGGCTCGGGTTCCACCTCCTGAACCCAGCACGGCCACCACTGGCACCTGGGCACAATGATAGTCATGATACCATCTACTCCCACTATTGCTCATCTGTTATTGCTTAGCATATTAGATGCTGGTCTAAAAGTCTTGTGTAATCTCACTGAATCTTCAAAGCAACCCAATGGCATCCCCACTTTACAGATGAGGAAACTGAGGCTCAGGATGTTTAGATACTGTGTCCACAATCATACCAATAGTAAGTTCTAGGCTATCAAACTGATGCAGTAGAGCCACAGAGATGGCTCTTAACATTATACCAGGAAAGTATGTACCTGGGAGGTATATTGGATTTGCTCAAAACAGTGAAATCAACGTTTCTCAACCATGGCACTGTTGGTGATTTTGGACCAGATCATTCTTTGTTGTGAGGAACTTATTCTGTGTGTTATAGGATGTTGAGCAACATTTCTGGCCGCTACCCAGCAGATGCCAGTAGCATTCCCCTCTCCTCCCCCAGTGGTGGTGACAAATGTCCCCTAGATGGGTGGGGCATGAAGTTACCCCCAGCTGAGAACAAGAACTAAAGTGATAAAGACCAGCATGTGGCTTGGACCTGCCCCAGACACAAGAGGTGCCCAGATGTCTTTTTAGGATCAGAGGGGCCTGGTGGGATCAGACCAAAAACTTTTTGGCTCCTTAAAATTTCCAGGAAGGTCTGGTTCATTTCACTCCAGGCTTCTGGTTCCTCTCCGTTTTTCCTTTCTTCTCCTGTCTTGAAAAAAATACTCTGTGGCCACATCCCAACAAGGTCACTGTGCCATCAGAGGGCTGGAGGTGGCAGAGGGCCTGTCGGCAGGCCTGTGCCCTTTCTACCCTCTGCCCACAGAATGGAGACCAGGCACAGGGCAGGCATCACCAAGCTGGAAGTCTAGGCTTGCTCAGCTTGTCAACGCTGGGCACAGGAAGAAGCCACTAGCTTGTTCCTGATCTACCCCAGGTCTCCGCCTCAGCACTGCCTTTCCCCCTGCCTCCCAGACACAGGCTCCCATGAAGCCTCCACTTCCCAATCTCTGTCTACTCTTACAGACAGCATTGTGTCCTTGCCCCTGCAGCCTCCCCTGGAGATGGGCGGGAGGGCCAATAAGGAGGTAATATAGATTATATGAGGTGATAATGATGGGGCCTTCATCCCATAGGACTGGTATCCTTGTAAGAATAGGAAGAGAGAAGGTGGCTGTCTACAGTCAGTGAGAGCAGCCTCATCAGGTGCCAACTCTGATGACTCCTTGATCTAGAACTTCCAGCCTCCAGGCTAGATAATAAATGTCCATTTTTTGAGCCACCGGTCTGGGGTGTTCTGTTATAGCAGCTGGAGCAGACTAATAGAGCCCCCTCAGCTGAGGCTGCTCAGCCCCCATTATGTATGGGGTCCTGACTCTCCCGAGCATGCCCGTCAGCTCAGGCAAATAGGCAGACTGCCTTCCTCCGCTGGTCCCCACACTTCCTCAACGCTTCCTGTGAAACATCCTCCTAGCCATACAGTCAGTCCTCTCAAGGAAGAAGTTGGATTTGGTCCCAGCCACTCGGGGCCCTGCTCCTCCATTCCATACCTGGCTACTGTCGGGAGCCTGGCTCAACCCCAAAGCCTGCTGAAGGGCCTTGGACACGAGCCGCTTCCTTTTCTCCAGAAACTCCTTCTCCGCATCACAGAGGTCAAAGCCAAGACGCAGGTCAAGGTCCCCAGAGCTGCCACAGATGAGGTCGGGGGTGGGGTACTGGGTGACGGTTCAGTGGAGGAGAGCCTCCAGCCAAACCCATTTTCACAGAAGCAGACAGATGCACACTCCAAGGAACCCCTCAGGAAGACCCCATGGGAACAGACACCCCCAACCCCGGGCTGAGCTGAGTCAGCAGAATAGCCCTCCCACTGCCTCACCTCATCTCTGCCTTCACACTCATGGCCACCTCCTGGCCCTGGAAGAGACAATAGCCCATCGCCAGAGCACTGAGTGGGACTCACAGCACTGGTTGCTCTGGTAACTCTGGCCTGGATGTGGATACTATGACTGAGCTCCAGGCTGGCCTTATCTTGACCTCCTCCCCCTGACCCTTTTTGGAGGTGACAGAGCAGGCAGGGATCCCTCAGGCACCTGGACAGGGCCTTACCTCCCCCAGGGCCACGACACACTGCTGCTCCTGGCCTAGGGCCAGAGAGGAGAGCGGGATGCCAGGCTTGCTGGTCTGGGCCTCCTCCTTGGCCCTCAGGTGGCCCTGCAAAGAAAACAGAGCGGGGATAAAGAGGCCTCATCCAGGCTGGACTGATTTTGTCATTCGCTCCTTCCCAGGCCACGTTACTCACCTGGACCATGAGCTTCTTTCCTAGGTCCACCTCCAGCCTGGAGCTGAGTACTGGGTTCACGTGGAAGGTGAACATGGCTGGTTCGCCCATCTCCGTGGGAGGCTGCAAAGGCAAGAGCTGAGGCTTCTCGTAGGCTCCAGGCACCGCCAGGTGAATCTGCCTAGGGCCTGAGAGCAGAGGGCCCAGGTGACTGCCAGGCGAGGGGGTGAGGGTAGGGTGTGTGTGGCTCATGATGGTGGCACCCCAGCAGCAACTCCCCTTTTCTTCCCCTTGGAAATGTCAGCTCGTCACCCTGCTCACTCTTGGACACTGTCTCCCGCAGACAAGGTATCACAAAAGACACTCAGGGTCCTATATAACCTGTCCTGGTCAAAACTGGGAGCTGTTGTTGAGCGAAGAGCTCCTTCCCAGGGCTTATGGGGCTGATGATTTTGAGATTATTGTATTAAGTATATAATATGAGTGCATGCTAAAGTTGCTTCAGTCATGTCTGACTCTTGCAACTTCATAGACTATACCCCACCAGACTTCTCTCTCCATAGAATTTTCCAGCAAAGAATACTGAAGTGGGTTGCCAATTCCTCCTCTGAGGAATCTTCCTGACCCAGGGATTGAACCCAGGTCTCTTATGTGTCCTGCACTGGCAGGTGAATTCTTTACCACTAGTGCCGCCTTGGAAGCCTGGTATAAAACATTTATTTTTAAAATATATATAGGATCATGTTATAATGATCCTATATTAATTATTACATTAATTACCAGTTTTCAACAGGTACTTCCCCCTTTGTTGCCCTATTCAAGCCCTGTGCTGATTGCCTTGGGGCAGGTTTGTGGCCAAAGAGAAAGCAAATACGCTGCTCATTGTTTCCCAAGCATAAGACCTTGTTAGCAGGGGAAGTAGGAGGAGGACGTGGGTTCGTGGCATGGAGAGGACAGGCTGGGGGAAGCAGAGGAGAGCTGGCCCTGCCTGGGTGAGGCCAGCCTGGGAGGAGGCAGGGAGAGGCCTGGGGGCCCAGGAGCAACAGGGCCTGCCCTGACTCTGCAGCTTTCTGGAGAGCAAGCAAGACCCCAGACAGAAAGAGCTACAAATGACACCCACGAAGAGAGGACCAGACAGACTCACAAAAGAGCCCCAGATCCCAAACACTCAGGAGCAGAGGTTCAAATGGAATCCCTTTCCCTATATTCCTTCTTTGGCACCAAATGAGACCTGGGACTTGACATGAGTAGGGGTGGAAGGGAATTAAAAAATAAGTGATTCTTCTATTCACACCACAGTTTTCAGGCTGAGACTAATATGGACTATTCACAGAAAGAAACAATAAAAGCTGTGGTGGGGGGAGCAAACAGGTCCTGGGTGTCACAGACCTGGGCCTGGGTCTGCTCCATCACTTATTGACTGGGTGACTTTAAGCAAACTGCTTCTTTGAGCCTCCATCTCATGAATTAAAACAGAGTAATGACTGTACCTATTTTACAAGGTTGTTCTGAGGATTCAAAAATAAAACGCTATAAAATGCTTAGCCCAGTGCCTGACTCATAGAAAGTGCCCGATGTTACCTGGGCAGTACTTGGCCCAGAGGCCCAGACTCCCAGCATCGGAGGGACCTTAGCTACCACACAGCCTCTGCTCCCCTCCCACATCTGGGCCGCCTCCTGAGTGCCTGCCTTCTGTGACAGACTGCAATGGCCCCAGTTCTTCACTTCTGGAGGTCTCACTCTTTGCCATGTGACCTCGATTTCTCCCACTATAGAAGCTGCTGTATTCCTCACCCTCCAACTCAGAGTCAGCCTTGTGCTTGTTTTGGCTAACAAAATGTTAGTGAGTGGCTGTGATGTAACCAAAGACTCGGAAAGCTCTTGCTCATCTGGACTTGCTCTCTTGCACCTCTGCAGATGTCTTTAGGACATGCCCAGGCCTGTCCACTGGTCACAGGAGGTAGATGAGGGACATGGGAGCCAAGCCAGGTTACCCCACCAAGCCCAGCCTAGATTATCCCTGCTCCAGATGACCTCCAGATGTGTCTGCCACTGAGATTTTGTGGGTAATTTTTGTACATCAGTAGTTGAACTGATATAGCTGCTGTGCTTGAATATTTTCAGAGACAGAAATTCACTACTTTCAGAAGCCATCCATTTCATCCTTGGTTGGCTTTAAGCAATGAAAGATAAAGAATTTTCTGCTTAAGACCCATCTTCTTGAAACCAACAGCCTCCATCCCACAGAAGAGAAGCCAAGACCCCAGGCCCCTGGCCAGACTCACCGTGCTCTAGATGTGGGGCTGCTCCATTGCTCCTGAGGGTGCCCTGGATTCTCAAACATGGCTGAGCCTGAGGAAAGCAAAGGGCTGTGGGAACCAGAGCATCCATGGGGCCCTGAACAGGGCCTGAACCAGGAGAGAGGGAGGGAGGGCTCTCTGGGGAAAGGTTGAGCTGACATCCTTCCCAGGGCCTGTGCCTTTATGAGCAGGGGTCTTCTGTCACAGCCCCCTCCCAGGACTCAGAGGCAGTGTCCCCTGGACGGAAAGGGGAAGGAGAGGAGGGGCCCTGGCCAGTGGCACCTTGGCAGCCTCAGAAGCCAGGGGCCTGAGTGAGCAGAGTGCTGTGCCCAGGAGGGAAGGCTGGCTTCTGGGCTATTCCCTCAGGTGGAGGCAAGGTGCCCCCTTGTCCCTGGAGATGCCTTCCCCACATGTCTCCCCATGAGTGCCCTTCAGGCAAGTGGGTATGATGGGCTCAGTTGTGGACTCCTCAAAGCTCCCCCAAGCCCTGAAGAACCCCCAACTGGTCTCCCCTACTCACCACCAGGACCCTGTTAGTGATGACTTCAGACGCAGGTACCTGGCTGTAAGAGACACATGAATCCCTCAAGATGGCTGTTACTATAATAATGTAACCAAAGCAGTTGAAGAACTTGGGGAGCAGGGCAGGTTTGGTGGTAGGGGTGAGTGTCAGGATCAGGACCTCCCCTCTCAGGCCAAGCCAGAGCAGGACCTAGTGACTGGGAGCTGGGAGGGTCTCAGCGTAAATGGGAGGGTATGGGCTCCACTGGAACTCACCTCTTCTCCAAAACAAATTCCACCTGCAGCTCGTGTGACTCCTACATGGAGGGAGCAAGGGAGCATCAGTTTTCAAAGCACTCCCGGAGCTTCAGGACCTTCCCCCCACCCCCGGTCCTACTCTGCTCCAGGGACTAGAAGGGAGATTGCTGACGTGGCTGCTCATGGGCCCAGGGGTAGTGGCATCGCCACCAGGAGCTCCATCCATTCAAGGCTGTGGGTGTGGGCAGGTATGTTCTAGACACTGAGGATTCATGAGTGACAGAGACACACAGAGCCCGGGCCCTCGAGGAGCCCATGTGTCGGCTTCACTCAGGGAAGGAGTGTCTGCGGGAAAGCTTTGTGGGATCAGGGCTGCAGGATGGAGGAGGTTTTGTCTTGGAGGTCTGGCCCACGCTGACCTGGAGACCCCTGCGCCCGGTGCCTTGTCTCCTCGGGCTGAGCCCACTGCTGGTGCAGGTGGGGCGGCTCACCTGCTGGCTGAGGGGGAAGGTGTGTCTGTGTGGTTGGCCTGGCTTGAGGCTCCTCAGATCAAACAGCAGCAGGGAGAGCTGGTCATTGTCCAGGATGTCCTTGTCATAGAGGGTGAGCTCCAGGACATTCTGGGAACAGTGTTGAAAGGGGGGACCTGAGACGGGGCAGAGGGCAAACATCTGGGAGGAGACCTCCCCCTCCACAGCCAACCCCTCACCTTCACAGCACCGTGGATCCGGTAGCGGAAGGTCTCGTTCCACTCGGGGTCCCTGCAGTTGGCCACCACCCTGGTCTGGGCGGGGCTGGGGGATGCCGAGGGCAGCCACAGTTGCACATAGCAGTCAGCTTTGGACACTGTAGGTAGGGTGGACAGGGGTCCTCAGCCTCTAGCTTACGGCTGGAAAGGTTGCCTGGAGGAAGCTGGGGCTGGGTAGGAAGGGCAGAGAGGAGAGGGGAGGCTACCCATGGAGCAGGCTGGAGTGGGGAGATGGGGGGAGCCCATAGCTTTGATTTTGGGTCCATCTCCACCAGGGAGACTCCTCCCATTCAACAAGATGGAAATTCTGTGGTGACCAGTTGAAGAGATTATGTGACAGCTCAGCCCATGGGGTAGTTCCCAGAAAGGGTCTGATCCAGAGAACGAGCTCCAAGCTCCCGCCGGTGTGAGCCTTGCAATGGAAAACCCTAGAGAGCAAACAGTGACTTCTGGCAGCGGCAGGCCTTGTGAGCTCACGCAGGTTGGCACTGCTCCATGCGCCAGACTCAGGAAGGAGTCAGTGGTCTGCATATTCCCCTCCCTCCAGCTCCTGCCTGTCTGGCCCTTGGGCTCCCTCACCAGGAAGACCTCCATCCACTAGACTCCAAACACACATGTGCACTTCTGACCAGCCCCTGTTGAGCTCTGGGGAGGCCCCAGGGAGAGGAAGGGAGAAAGTGTGGAATTAGGGGTTACTCACGCAGGTCTGTGCCCTGGATATTTTTGGCCCTCAGCACCTTCACCTGGAGGTCATAGTAGGGGTGGGTCTCCCGCTGAAAGGACAGAAAGACTCAGTCCCAGGAAGCCAGCTTTGGAGCCTGACCTCCTTCCCATGGGGCCCACCTCAGGTTTTCCTCATCCCATCACAGAGCGTCAGGCAGCCTGGCCCAGGGTCACTGATATCCCTGTGCCAGGAACCCAGGAGGCCTTGGTAGGTGAAGCACTGGGAGCTGAGCACATTGGTGATGAATGTGACCTCGAAATCAGTCGGGCGGGGATCAAATCAAAGCAGCTCTGAGGACTAGCTAAATGACCTTGGGCAAGTAACTTCATTTCCCTGTGCTTCAGCTTCCCTGTCTCTAAGGTAGGTGTTAAGATGGTAATCTCACAGGATTATAGTGAGTTTTTAATGAGAAATCATATAAAGTGCCCAGCATAAGTACTTAATACATTAACTAATTATGTTTAGTAATTATGTTTATTGTGCACCACCAATGTGCAGCTCCCCTGACTATACTGCTGCTATAGCTGAACAGCTGAAGTGAAACTTCGAGTAAGGTGTTTTGGAGACTATCAAGAGAAAACTGTGATGAGCTGCACCCACCAGCTTCTGACAAAGGCTAAAAGATGGCCCAAGACGGGGTGGACAGATGAAGGGAAACCCAGAGTCATGCAGCTGGTACTGGTCTGACAAGTCGCTAAGGAGACAGCAGCTTGGGCTCCGGAGAGCAGACTGCAGCCTCCTAGGGGTGAGACTGTCTCCTCCAGACCCCAGCGAGCCCCTCCCTCTCACCACCCCCTCAACCACCAGCCCCCCAACTCTACAGCCAGGCTAACCCAACCAGCTGCAAGTGTCACATCACCTCACCCTCCACTTCCTAACCAGGTGGGATTATTGTCAAGAGTATTGTTTGGCCAGGTTCTCTAAGCTCTACCAGGTAATCTGGAGTGAATTGGTCCTGGCCCAGATCCAAATGCATTCCCAAGGTTGGCCCCCGTCTCCACAGCAGACTGGGCTCCCAGATCTCCTGTCCACACCCCCAAGGAAGATCAGGTACTTTACCCGCTGCTGTCTCCACTGAGGTCCCCTCTTCTCTCTCTTCTGTAGTTGCACCGCACCCAGGAGGGGCAGCCCCTTGCTTGTCAGCCACCTGGGCCAGAGCGCCCAGAGCATGGCCAGGCAGCCCAATTCCTGGCAGGAAACCCTGCCTGCACTTTAGCCACACTGACTGCTGGCGCAGGTCTGACAGGTAGCTGGGGTGGGGAGGGTGGAGCTGGACGCTCCACTGAGCACTCTCAGCTGGGGCTGGAGGTGGGGTTTGAGCTGCTCCAGGAAGTGCCTGGAGGCCAGTTTCCTCTGTCAGGAGGGACTTCAGACCCTTCCCAAGAGGATGCAGAATGGGCACTCTGGTTCCCTGTCCCAGCCCCTGGTTATCAGGGGGTTGCTTATGGAAAAGAGACATCTGAGCCCTAGCCCCAGATGATTTGATTTAGTGGGTATGGATAGAACCCAGGTGTTTGTATTTCCAACAAGCCTTTGAGATGCTGCCAACACAGGTGGTCCAGGGAAGAGCAGCCAGAAAGTCCTGCATTAAGGGCCTAGTCTCCCCCAAGCTACCAGAAAATCCTAAAACCAACACCTTTTAAGCCCTACCTTCCCCACAGCTCTTAAGCAGAAACTTGGAAAACTCTGGTGTCCAGTGTTTCATCTGAACTCAAAGGTATTTCTAATCTCTCAGGGTCTCCCTCACTTGTTCTTCAAACCCTGGGGAAGCACTGCACTAGGCCCTGGTCCAAAGGTGAAGAGGGCCCAACATCATCCTGAAGAAATTCAGACTCCTGACTCCCTGTGGCTTCTGCCCAGGTGCCCTTCCTGAATCAGTGGAAATGCCTGGATGGTCCAGGAACAGAAGCAGGCATATGGCCAGGTGGTATGGATAAGGGCAGGCCAAAACCGGTACGCTTGTCCTTTAGCTACTGGAGATAAAGGCTTCAGAGTCCCCCCTGACGATCGTGAGCCTGAGGCTGCAGATGGTGTGTGATTCCCCTTCCGTGGACCACAACCAGCGAGGTGTCAAAGATAGGCCCCGTTTCTGGAAGAAAGGATCTCTAGGGCAGTGAGTTGTTGGGAGATACATTTCTTTTCCTCAACCAAGACCCAGTCATCTCCACTCTCTTTCCTGTGGCCCAAGTTGGAGACTGAAAAAATGACATTCCAAATAAAGTGATTCAACTCCAAAATGAAACCCACAGGCAAGTGCAGACCAGAAATTCCCAGAACTGCTGTTGGCCAGGTCCCAAAGGGGAGTGCCTGTTTTTGCTCAGTTTGGAGCATGACGTCAAGAACCTATGCTGGGATCTCAGAAATGGTGTCCCACCCTCTTGGTGATCTGTACATAGCAGGAGAGACCGAAGGGGGCAGGGGGCACGGAGCTAGCTGGGGGCAGAGTCAGCCAGGCCTGGCATCCAGGGCTCCTGACAGATTGGAGTGTTTTCTAGGCTGTACCACATCCTCTCCTGGAAGCCATCAGCCCCATGCCTCAAGGAAGTCAAACCTCTTAGTCCCAGATGTTTTTCATTTCCAGAGAGAACTCAGGATGGCCAGAGACGGCTCTTGAGGAGGACACAGAAAGAACAAACTGCTGTTTTGGAGCTGGCCAAAGTGGACCCACACCTCTCCACTTCTCAAACATCCCTCAGTCCCTTAATCCCACCAATTTCACACCCACCTCGTGCCTCCCAGTCATTCTCAGCTGCAGGAAGAGGCACGAGGCCCTAACATGTGAAGTGAAGGGGAGACAGTCTGGATCAGCTAGAGCTGCAGTGTGACTATTCACACTTGGTGATGAGATGTTCTCCACGCGTGCTGTCAGTACAGCAGCTACACACTAGCTGAGCTGGACAACACAGATCAAGACAGTGTTATACTGATTTTTTTTCCTTAGTCACTAATTGGATTAGTCTTTTCAAATAATTTTTTAAGCTATATTTATTAAAAAATTATTTATGGCTGCACTGGGTCTTCACTGCTACTCTCTAGTTGTGGTCTGTGGGCTTCTCTTGCTGCGATGCTCAGGTTTCAGCGGTTGCAGCACATGGTCTTAGTTTTATGCTCTACAGCACGTGGGATCTTCCTGGACCAGAGATCCCCGTGTTCCCTGCATTGGCAGGCAGTTCTTAACTACTGGACCACCAAGATCTTGATTCTTAAATTGGCATCTCATTGTTATTTTCATCAGATTCCACAGGAAAGGGGGGGAAAAAAAGACCCAGACAGGCTTGGTTTCTTACTTCATGATGTTTATTATGAGAGCTTTGCCAGTCCTCACCATAGTGTGTTCATCTCCAGCCTTTGCCACACCTCTGTGGAGGGCAGAGAGTCTAGGGCCGGAGAATGGAGTTCGGGAAAACTGGGTCGTTTATATATTCCAGCAAGGAAACACATTTTTTATTCTATTGCTTCAAACATGTGTGCCACACAGGTGGGAACAGGAGGTGCACACGTGGAGGCCAGGAAGGCAGGGCATGTGGGCTGGGGCCAGTGTCGGCTGCTGTTCCACAGGAAACAGCCTGGTGCTCAGAACTGGTGCAAATGGGGCCCAGGGCGGCCCTGCTTCTTAGTTGGGGCACGGACAGTAGGATGTGGATCTTGTGATGCACGGTTTGGCCTCCCAAACCTGAGCAGGGTCCCCCATCTCTGTGAACTAACTTAATGGCTCTTCCTCTTGTCCCTTCAGACCCTCCATGGAGGGTGTGCCTGGGAGGAGCCTCGTCTACACCACCATCAAGTCAGGCTACAACACAAGCCCCAAACAGCACGATGCTGCAGTTTAAAAAGGATCTCGGCATGTCAAGGACAGGCCACCAGAGCAGCGTCAGTATCGGGGGCTGTCACCTACCCTCAAAGCTGTTAGACTCTGGGGTCACGGTGAGTCTGTGAGCCCCCAGGGAGGACAGGATACAGGGCGCTCTCCCTGTGTGTCTTCAGCCTGCAGTGCTGTGAACTCTGCCTGTGGGCTCTGGGGCTGCATGGGAAGCGGGGTCTCCCCTGAACAAGGGCTCTCCCAAGCTTGGCGGTGAGTGTCGTCATGAGCTTCTGCACTCCAGCAGCATTCTCGGCCGCCCCCAAGCCCCGCACAGGCACACCCAACATCACCCACTGTCAGTTTCTGATCTGACCCTTTCCTGTGTGTGCAGCAGGGATCCCCCTACTGTCCATGACCCAGAGCAATCCTCCAATCCTTGCAAAACGAAGCTGGAGAACAATGGCGAGGCCAAAGTGGGTGGACGACATGGGCTGGAAAGAGAAAGGCCCCCAAAGCACGAAGCACTCTGCTCAGCAAGCCTAAACCAACCTGCCCTGGGTGGGGCTGGAGGATGAACCTGGAGCAGGAGCCTCTGCAGACATCTGCCAAGAGGTCACATACCCAGGGTGGCCCACCCCGAGAGCTACGGTCACATTTGCTCTGAGAATGATGCTCTTCTAAGCTTCTGGGCATGGAGTGTACAGTCCAAGAAGGTTCTATTTACAACACACGTGACAGTCAGCTATCAATGTATTCCTAGAAATCAGGACTTCCTCTTGCTTCTCATTTTACCTTGTTCAAAATTCCTGGTGTCAGGAAAATGGGAGAGAAAGCCTGGGCGGAGCAGTGAGGGGAGAGAAGAAGGAAGAAAATAAATAGAAAGAGAAGGAGACTGAAAAATCAAGAGCTGACTAGGGACACTGGTGAGGAGATGCAGGGTCAGCAACTACGACGTGACCAGCGTTACCTAGAGGGCAGACTTGTCCGGCCTCTGCAGTCAGAGGGGCTCTGGGGCTTCTCTGCTCAAGGGACTCCAGGCAGCCGAGCTGAAGGCTCCTGTGAAGTCCTATGTGGATCCTAATAGAAAACTGAATAAACCCCCCCAAGAGGGTTAGACACTTGAGACAGTTTCCATATTTGGGTGACTGAAATGCAAAGGCAGGATGGTGCCCTTCCCATCTCTTCCTGTCCAAGCAGGTATCCAATTCTGTGAAACTGCCTGCAACATAACGGTATAAAAGGTGTAACTAATTTCTTTTTCTATCAAAAATCTGGCAATGTCAGAACACGAGTCTGAATAATTCAGAAATGTTCCAGGGCTCAAGGTAGCCAGTGTCCAAACGGGGAAACACCTGGTGGCAGCAGTCCCGATTCCCAAGGCTGGGGCTCTCCCCTCTGGGGTAGCCGAGCTGTCCACTGCTCAGTCCTCGACCTGCTGGGCTCAGGTGTCAGCTGGGTTGACCTCTTTGGAGCAGAAGTAATGCACGACCACCCCATTGGGGTATCTTGCAAATGCACTGCAGGGAAGGAAAATGACCTGGGAGTGAGGGCTGCCTCTAAGAGAATACAAGTTCTTACTGGAAAAGCCACCTTACCAGGAGCCACCCCAGAAGGCACCTACTTTAACCATAAAGAGCAGTGTGGCCACCATCTCGGTCACATATCCAAACAGAGGATGAGGTCCATGCCATTCAATTGCATGGGGAATTTCTTTTTAATTTACTGAAATATAGTTGATTTATAATGTACCAATCTCTGCTGTATAGCAAAGTGACTGAGCTATGCATATATATACCTTCTTCTTTTATATTCTTTTCCGTTATGGTTTATGCCAGGAAATTGGATACAGCTCACTGCGCCATACACTATGACCTTGTTTATCCATTTTAAATATAATAGTTTGCATTTACCAACCCTAAACTCCCAGTCCATCTCACTCCCTCCCCCACCACCTTCTGGTAACCAAGAGTCTGATGTCTATGTCTGTAGGTCTACTTCTGTCTTGTAGATAAGTTCATTTGTGCCAGATTTTAGATTCCACATTTAAGTGGTACTTGTCTTTCTCTTTCTGACTTACTCCACTTGGTATGATACTCTACTAGCAGGGGATATTTCCTATTGTCATCGCCAGACAGGACAATGCACCAGCCTGGCTCAGCGGTGGTTTACTGAGTGCCAACTGACCATCAGAACAAATTTTGGACTAACTCTAACAAAGGGCAGTGGGTCTTTCTGAAGGGAAGCATTCTTCTAGCCACAGAAGTAAAAGGACAAATTACTCTTCCTTGGAGGAAGGGGCACTAACTAGAGTATATGCCTGAAAACAGAATGCTGCTGCTTCAGGATTTTACTCAGGTCATGAGGCAGCAAGATGAAAGACCTTTCTCTTCTTTCAGAGATATAGCCTTAAAAGATAAGGACCTCCTGCCCACATACAGCTCTCAAACACCCCGTGGTACATGTCAATGTTAAGCAATCAGAGGGGAAGGGCTTTATGAGCAAGAAGTCAAGAGCCCCATGCTACACACTTCAGGCTTTTAAATTCTCAAGCCACCCCCACCCCTCAGACACACCAGAAAACATGGCCCGCCCTCTGCAGCCTCAAGCACTAAAAGCGACCCAGACAGCCCTCAGCTCTTTCCTCTTGGGTCAAGGGGCTGACATCCACCCGAGCAAGCCCTGGATGAGGCTCACCTGTTCCCGATCTTCTTCTTGCACACCATGCACACCTTCTCCTCTGTGATGATGCACTTCACCTGCTGGTGCAGAATGCGCTCTTCCTGGACCTGCAAGCAGAGAGATTGCGGGGGGAGGTCCCACTGTCTGGCAGGCAGGATGGGATGGGGGGCCAGCACTGTCTCACCTCCCAGCACGCGGGGCTCCCTAACTGAAACACCCGTAGCTACATGCCCAGCTGGTTACCGATCAGTTTGAGCCACTGAGTTAAAAAGCCCCAAGCTCTGCCTCTGTCTCAGGGGGACGTGGTAACGGCCTCACACTGCGAAGGACAAGCCTTCACTCGCATCTGGAAGGCTCGTACCCTCAGGAACTCTGCATGGAGAAGGTTCTTGAGCACTTGGTTGAACCGTTTCTTCTGTGCATTCTCTTCTAAGACCTTTTCCAGAAAGATACGTATGTCGTTAATCTGAGTGTTCGCAGGCAGCAGGTTGATGGCCTGGGGACGGGAAGAGAGACGGGAACAGGGAGAGGTGGGACAGGAGTGAGACTGAGGAAACGGCTGAGGTCACGGAGCCCTCAAACCCCCAGCCTCCTGCCAGCCCCTCCTGTGGTTCCACACTCCCCACAGGCGCCCTCTGTCTCCGCGAGGAGAGCTGCTGACCTTGGTGGTGTCCAGCTTGCTGTGGTGTAGTTCCAGGACCTGCAGGGCGGCCTGGAGGTTGGCTTGTGGCTCCAGCAGTTCCAGCTTGATTGGCCCCAGGCAGTGCACGCTGGGGGGCGACAGGTACATCCGGAGCAGGGACAGATACACCTGTCTCATACACAACAAGCCACACACGTCAGGCTGGCAGCAATCCTCCCCGAACCCTCAGCGTGACCACACCGAAAGGCAAGAGGACTGGTCTGGAGGAACCTTAAAATGCAGCATTTTTCACCTTTTAATAAATTTTGTAAAGTCCATTGACCGAAGATGTCAAAAATTAAAGACTGTGTGGGACTTCCCGGCTAGTCCAGTAGCTAAGACGCCACACTCCCAACGCAGAGGGCCCAAGTTTGATCCCTGGTCAGGGAACTAGATCACACATGCTGCAACCAAGAGTTCATAAGCCACAACAAAAGCTCCTGCACGCTGCGGTGAAGACCAAAGATCCCAAGTACAGCAACTAAGACCCGCTACAGTCAAATAAACAGAAATTTATTAAAAAAAATTAAAGATCATGCTCTGAGAGAAAAAAAAATCAAATGCCTTGTATTGTTTAGCATTAAACCTGTTAACAAAATGACTCCAAGAGACCTCTCATTTCCTTTGGCTTTGAAGGCTGAGGCCTTGCCACATATAAGCCAGTGAGGATGAGCCCAAGATGAGATGCTGCATCTCCTACTGGACCCACACCACAGTGTTTCTCAGCCTCTCACTCAACATTCTGGCCTGTGCTGTGCATCGATAAGCAGCAATTCTGGCCTCTACCTCCTAGATTCGGGTAGCAAACCCCACCCACCGACCACTGCCACCAATGGCCATCAAAAATATCTCTATACACGGAATTTATGCAGAGCACACATGGGCCCATTGCAAGAACCATCAGATGTTCCTTCTCAACAGGCTGACCAGGAAATTTATTATACAAGTTGAGACTGTTTTAAGAGTAGAGCGGCAGGGGCGCTACAAATAATCACATGGATGACAACAGACTAAGCCAGAACCACCCCGAGCAGACCTAGACTGTAGTCACCGTGCCGCCCTCTCAGCACGTGTGCGCAAAATCAGTCAGTGCCCTAACCCGTGCCGTGTCTTATGTCAGCAATTCCTGCCAGTGTCACCTGTGGCCCAAACCAGAGGGCGCCAGCTATGCCTAGAGGGGCAGTGCAATGCATATGTGCTCCCTGGGGCCAACTACTTACATCTTTGTTGCCATCTTTGTTTTGGTCATAATGCTTGTGGCAGTACCTGTAAGGGAGAGAGGGATCAGACAAGGTCACATGTAGAGAGAGGGCATGGATGCGGCTGGAGTGAGCAGCCTAACGATCGCTCAATCGGGGGGAGCACACGAGGTGACCTCGCTCCTGCTGCAAGTGCAGGGGTGGCTTTCTCAGCCTCTCATCTCTCTGCAGGGCCTCTTTTAGACCCCTGGGAGGTGGGATGGCAGGGTCAGCGTACTCTTCAGCCATCCTCGTGTCTTTCAGGATGTGGACGTAGATGAAGAGAGCTTGTTCGTGTTTCCCCATGCGTCCCAGCAGGAGAGCACGCTCTTCCAAGAGGCCTGTGGGGGAAAAAGAGTGTAAGAAACCATCACCATGACCAGGCAAGCCCAAGGCCAGGGGCTAAGCTATTAGAGGAATGGATATTGGGAAAAAATATTTTTATTACTTGGGATTTTTTTTCAAGGAGAAAATGACTAAAATTTTTAAAAGGGAAGGAGAGGGGACTATTTTAGGTGGTAATCTTTTTCTGTGATCATTTATAAATGGGAGAACAATACTTGATGATAAGCTAAATGCATAATAAGCACCTACAATGTGCCAGGTGCTTCTGCTAAGGGAAGCAGATACCTGGTCTCTGCTCTCATGGAGCTTATACATCAGCCAGACATACGTTTTTTTCAGACAAATTATTCCAGATTACAGAAATTGCTAAACAAGGAACTTGGCCAAGAACATGTACTGAAGTAACAAACAGGTTTCAACCTGGCTAACAATTAGCATGTGGTTCACACCCAAAAGAGACTTCTCTTAATCATGGTTCAAAAGTGAGTCTTCAGAGGGGACAGAATAGGAGCACAGGCCTGAAACACATGATTTTTCCCAGGCCCAACTTTTTGGAGGGCTGGGGAACTGGTATAAGGGAAAGATCCATTTTTGCATTATCTTCTGCTAAAGTGGCTCTGGACCTAAGCCAGACACCCACCGTCAAAAGGAAAATCACAGATGAGCCGGCCTGGATCATAGTAGCTAGAAATTTCCAAGAACATAAGGAGTTTCCGTCGGTATTCTCCCAGCTCTCCTTCCTCCTCACCAGCAGGGACTGGAGCTTTGCCTTTAAGAGAAACCATGCTCAACATGAAAGGATGCTTTGGGCAGCACTGTGTGGTGTCATCAAGAAAAAATGAAGGGGATGGGGTTCAATGATGTCACCACCATGATTAGAAAGGGCCTCCATGATGCCTTCCAGTTGGCCTTCTCTTAGTCTATGGTCTCCATATGGCCCCAAAACATCAGTTTGAGGAAAAAACCCACCAAGCTGCTTAGAGAAGCACTATGGTAGGCAAACCTATTCCTTATCAGCACAGCTGTCACTCTGCATACAGATCTACTCCCCCTCCTCCACAGGTGAGGCCCAGAGAGGCTCAGAGATGCCCAGACCCAGACACCAGCCCCCAAGTCTCACCCCAAGGTCACTTAGCTGCCTTGGTGCCTCTGAGGCTGTTCCTGCCCACCTGGGCCTACAGAGAAAGTCTGCTTCTCTACCCGACCTATGGCCTCCTCGGGTCCCAGCTTACCTCTGAGGCCTGGGGCCACCCCATGTGCTGAGAACTGGTACCTGCAGGGAAGGACAGGAGATACTCCTTCATCAGACCTTGCACCTTCTCGCAGTACAGCTGGATCAGGCAGTTGTGGAACCGAGAGCCGGTCTCCTCCCAAACATGGATGACGTGTTCCTGGGGTGAGATACAGGTCTGCCTGGTACCTTCTGTGCTGTGGCGTGGTGCGGCCCAGCCCAATCGCCCAGGCTCCCTCACATTTTTAAGGTCCAAAAGATCCCATCCAGATTGTCCCCTAATTAAGATTACCATGGGATAATTCTCCTACAACCCAGCAATATCAGAAATTAGTGTCTCAATTTCCAATCTAAACTCCTTTATTAATTCTGTCTCATAATCATCCAAATCAGCCCATGTAATTAAGGTTAAATATTTGCATTTTGGTACTTAGGACTGATTCGGTCATCCTGTGGTCACGGTCAAGTCTGGCTGCACAAATGTGGCTCTGGTATGTTTTTCTCCAACATTTTCTCTTCTGCTCTTTTATCTCTCTATACGTCACCTAGGTTTAGAAAGTAGCATCAAAAAGTGCCATCTCCAGCTTGGTCTACTGGGCTGTCTTCAGAGGAAACTAAAAGAATCCTCTTCTTTACAGTCCTTCCAATCTCCAAGGGACACAAACTCTAATCTGAACTGGCTAACTACTGTCTCTTGTAGTCATAGATCCTGGGTTTGATTGAAACTTTTTAGTTCAGATCAAAAAAATATCTTACCAGATAAGGAATAGCCAGACCCTTAAAATTCTCCACTAAGAAGCCCAGCACTCGGTCTCGTGGCAGAGACTCCACCTCTGGGAGGTCCTCAGTAAATATCTGTTGAAATAAAACCTGAGTTCCAACAGCAGAACCACCTGATGGCAATCCTTCCAAACACACATGTACACAAGTGTAGGGTCACATGGACAGACACTGAGGCGGGAAGGGCATCTGTGGCCAGTTGGTGTGGAACAGACTAGGTCTCCTGACATCCGCACCAGGCTCTTTTTACTGCACTCCACTGTGGTCCCATGTGTCCCAGTCTTGGAAACGCCAGAGAACTGCACAGACCCTTCCCACCCCTCCACCCACAACTGTCTAAAATAAAATCAGAACCAACCATGGTACCCAATAAATCCAAGGATCGCTGTGATCTACCTTCAGGCCATCCTCTGGAAAGTCTCTCAGCACCCACACTGAGTAAGAGAAAATTAAATGCAGATTTTCTGTGCCTAGAGGGAAAAGGAAGACTTGTCAGCAGGTGAAGTCCACCCATTCTGCCCACAGGACCAGGAAGGCAGGTGCCCAGGTTGCCCAGGATTTATCATCCAGAGAAGTTAGCTCTGTCTAGTCACTCAGGGATACTTGGACCTACCAGACTGGCTACACACCAAGGGGCTGTTGTGGTTCCGCCACTGGGGGGACTTTCACCCCCGGAGGAACCCAGCTGGGTGAACACAAGGGAAGGAGGGGACTGACCAGCCAGAATCAGGAAGGGAGCGAGGTCAGGTTCACTTGAACACAATCCCCTCCCCTGGCCCCTTCCACGGGCTGGACTCACCCAGATGCTGCAGGTACTGCACTGTCCGCTCATGGCCTTTCAGAGGGGAATTTGCTTTCTTGGACTGGTCCACCAGCACCTGCAGAGCTGGCCATGAAGCCCAACAATAAGGTCATGAGCCCCTGCCAGAAGGCATTATCTCCTTGGAGTCATCACACTGCACATAGCTTTCAGCGGGAAAGAGGTCTTTGCAGCAGGCCCCTTTGTCTTGTCACTAATGTTAAACCAGGCACCTATATGCTTTCTTTTCTCCAGCCCTCGCCCACCTTTCAAATTTTGTGATCACATAGTACTTTGCCTAACTTGTTTCTTTCAAAGAAGCAGAAATGAAGACTAAGTAAAAACAGATGACCAGATCTCCTCCCTAGCTTCCCCTTCAGTAATCCTATGAACAAGACACTAGCTAAAGAAAAATCACAAGAAGTCGACAAGCCCACACACAGTGGGGGGTGGGGAGACTCTGAGTCCCTATCCCAGTGAGTAACAGATTACATCCCTTTTTCCTCTTAAAAGCTTTCATGGCTGAGCTTTGAAAATCTTCAGATGTGGTTTTTGGGGGACTCTAGGTCCACCATCACCCCAGATTGCCAGCATTCTCATAAAAAGCAACTTTCCTTTGTAACACGTGCCTCTCTCTCATGTACTGATTTTCACGTGGTGAGCAGCTGGACTTGATTCGGTAACAACAAACACCTCAGTAGGTTTCCCCCTGTCAAGACACAAGAGACCGTCTAATCGCAGGTGACCCCTGCCCAGTCACCTTTCTCGTGGAGCCCCTTCTTCTCGTACAGGATGATCAGCTCACTGTACTTGTGAGCCTTCTTTAGCACATGCTCGCTCTCTTCGATGTGGCAGTGATTGTTCTCCAGACGCAGCAAGGGGGCCACCAGGGCCACGTTCGTCTGCAGGAGAGGCAGGACTTCAGCAGGAACTAGTTCCTGGGAGGCCCACCCTCCCTCAGCCCAGGCCTGCTTCAGGCTGAAACACCAGGCATGTTACACACGCAAGAGAGACCAAAACAATCCCTTTCCAGGACTACAGGTAGGAGCTTTCACACAACATTTTTTAAGAGCATGTGTGTGTGTGTTTAAGAGTGTGTGTGTTAGAGAGAGAGAGAGAGAGAGAGTAAAGAAAGGGGAAATTTTCTTTGGGGAACTGTCCCTATTCACCTTGTAGCACCAACCCCAGTCCTGGCAGAGAAGACCAGCCCACTCTAAGATTCTGGATCAACATCTCGTCTTAACCCCTCAGTTCTAAGAAGCTCACAGACATCAGGTAAAGAGTAGGTGGTTCCTAGATCAAATACTTCACTCTTACTAGTGGCAGGGACCCTGGGCTAGGGAAGAGGGAGGATGGCAGGGAGCCGAGTGCTGGGAGAACTCACATGAAGGTAGCACTTGAGCAGGGTGGTGTCAATGATCTGCAGCAGCTTCTTCTTGGATTTGATGGTAGGAGTCCCTTCCATGAGAGGGGAGGTGCTAGACTGGTGATCAGAGTCATTCAGTTTCTTTACCAATTGGCTTCGTTTCTGCCAAGGGCAAAAATGCAGGGTCAAGGCCAGGCTTAAAACTTCATCATCTGAGCTACCAGGCAATTCCAAATACCTTCAAATCAGCTCACACCTATCCACCCTGATCCCCCACTGGCATTTATCATGGATCAAAATAGATGCCTATCAAATCACCAGATACAGTAACAATGACCTACTGAGTACTACTACACACCAGGCACTGTGTCATGCAGTTTATAGATTTATCCTATTTTAAATCTAAAACAAATACAGGTATTATTAGTCCCATTTTATAAGTGAGGAACCCAAGGCACAGATGCTAGCTACCTCATTAGTAACAGAGGCTGACTTCAAATTAGGGTTGGATTCCAAAGTTTTTTAATAAACCTTATTGAGGTATGAGTTACATACAATAAAACGTACCCTTGAAAAGTATACTATCAAATGCACTTTGACAGATACATACATGCATGTAGCCACTACTCCAATCAAGGAACAAAACATTTCTATTACCCTTTAAAGTTCCCTTGTGCTCCTCCCAAAGAATCTCACCCACTCCCTACACAACTGATCTGATTTCTCCTCACTAATGATTACTCGTACCCTATGTTAGAACTTCAAATGGGCTCAGTGGTAAAGAATCCACCTGCCAATGCAGGAGACACAGGTTTGATCCCTGGGTTGGGAAGATCCCTGGAGGAGGGCCCACTCCAGTATTCTTGCCTGGGAAATCCCATGAGCAGAGGAACCTGGTGAGCTACAGTCCATGGGGTAGCAAAAAGTCACACTGACTTAGTGACTGAGAACGCATGCTTTCTAGAACTGCTTATAAATGGAATCATTCAATTTGTACTATTTTGTGTCTGGAATGCCCATGGTCTTATTTGTTTTACCATCTCTCTGACACAAGGCTGGTGTCAGTTACCTCCACACATTCTAAACTCAGTGGAGAAGGTCGGGGAAGGCGGTGCTTGGGCTCCTAAAGCTAAGATCCTGGAAGTAGAGGGTCTTCTGTGATGCCACATGCTTGGGACACTTTCTGCCCAGGAACCTTTTTCACTTGGCTCATGGACTGTGCAGTGTGTAGACAGAGGCAAGCTGGTGTACTCTTTGCAGGCTGCCAGCCAACCACGGAGCCCAATGTCAAGTAAGTGCCAAGACAACAGATGCCTGAGTGGACCTGTGAGATACCCACTGACCCAGAAGCAGGTGGTGGGTAGCTGGCTTACAATTTTCCTAGCCATACTTAGGCCTCTCCAGGACCCCCCTTACAGGTCTGCAGAACACTTATGGGAAAAAATTTTAATAAGTTCTCTGACTCTGAGTCAGAAAGGATGACATGGTTAGATAGCACCACCAACTCAATGGACATGAATCTGAGCAAACTCCAGGACATACTGAAGGGCAGGGAAGCCTGGCGTGCTGCAGTCCACGTGGTCGCAAAGACTAGGACATGACTTAGCGACTGAGCAACAACCGACTCTGAATGGGTACACAGGAAATGAGACTTCAATGGAGATGTTAGCTTTGGTGCTGATCTGAAAATTTCACTTATCTGCCTGTAACAGTAAACTGAAAATAATTTAAATCTAAATACTCCCTCTAAAAAACCATGTTACAGAAGAATACTTAATGACAGGGAAGGACTTTCCTAATATATGGCTAAATGTTTTAAAAGTAAGCTATAAAATAGTATATATCTTGATAGCCATTTGCAACTAAAAAAATCTGATAAAAATAAATAAACAAAAATTATTCACAAGTACATATAAAACTCTAGAAGGACAACACTAAAATGTTAGTTACTTTTCTTTGGGTGGTAGAGCAATAAGCGATTTTTATTTTATACTTTTCTGTTTTCCAAGTTTTCTGCATACAGCAGGTATTTTTTTCCCAAAAGTACAATTGTTCCCCAAAAGTTTCTTTAAAACGCTTTTTCTTTTCAATCAACTAAACTTTTCTCTTTTTAGTTCCTATAAGAGCTTAGTGTGAATCTACCAGGAACTGAGTATGCTTCCTGGTACCAGGACTTGGCAAAAAAGAGCTCTATTCTACTGTTGTAGCCCAACAGCCAATGCAGGAGACCTAAGAGAAACGGGTTCAATCCCTGGGTTGGAGAGATCTGTAGAGGAAAGAATGGCAACCCAGTCCAGTATTCTTGCCTGGAGGATTCCATGGACAGAGGAGCCTGGCAGGCTACAGTCCTTGGGGCCGCAGACTGAAGTGACTTAGCAAAATATGCATTCTACTGTTAAGCAAGGAGGTGAACCAGAAAAAATGTGCCCCCCTCCGACCTCTGCAGTGTTCACTTACGGAACATCTGTGGTATCACAGAAGCCCCCGCCTTCCCTGCCAGAGAAGCAGGTACTGAAACTCCCAGGTGAGCTCTCCCATATACTCTGGCGCCACACCTACCTGCGTCAGGTAGTCAATGAGAGCTAAGTGAGCCTTCTCCAGCTCGGCCCCAGACAGCACAGGCAGTGGGTTAGGATACTGCAGCTGCTTCCTGTAGTCTGTGGGCAGCAGGTCCGGGTACAGGCCCATCACATGGGTAGGATCTACACGGAAGGTGAACATGATTCCCCAGATAGAAGCACAGCAATTTAAAGATGAATTAAAACGAGACAATCACTACAGCAAAATAAGGACCAGATTGACTTTTTTTTTAAATGACTCTTAAGTTCATAAAAACTCAAGCTATACACATATATTTTGAACACTAAAACATTACAATGATTGCATGACTGTTCTAAGACATATATAGAACTAAAAATGAAAATTCATTAACTCACTAAAAGTAAAGAAGAAAAAGGAAAACCTGGTAAGACAGTGAAGTTGAAAAGATCACTAGACTTAAAAAATAAAAAGTGTGTGTGTATATATATGTGTGTGTGCGTGTAAAGGAATATTAGTAACATAAAAACACCAGGCAATAGGCTATGGAATACATTGGTAGCATATATGGCAGAAGCTAACAGGTTAATTATATAAAATTAATTCATACAGATTGGTTTAAAAAAACATAGGACTTCATTTGATTAATGGGCAACAGACATGAATAACTGACAAGAGAATAATAGAAATAAGGGGGAAAATCTAATCCTGGCCAATCAGATTCCTTTGATCTTGAGAAACAGATTTAAGGATAACAAGCAGTGTGGCACACACCAACATATACCCAATATGACACGCTTGACACGCTTCCCCCACCATGAGGTGGGCTGTGTGTTCCCCTGCCCTAACTTGGAAAGCCCTTGTAAATCAACAGAACACGGGGAGAAGTGATCACCCTAAAAGGCACTAAGGCTTCCGGCCAGGTCTCCTGGATCACCGACTCCAGGAAAAGCCAGTCCCTCTGCATAAGGACATTCAAGCAAGCCTAGAGAAGCCTGTGTGCTGCAACTAGAAGAAGCCCGCACACCACAACCAAGACCCAGCGTAGCCAAAAAAACAAAAAAACCTACTGTTGTATCCTACTAAGCTCAGGTCAGTGACTTCTGTCTAGAACTGCAGCCAATAATGTGATTACTAGATGAAAAAACACATGTCTGTTGTCTTCAATGACTTTCTGTTACCTTCCTCTAATGGCATGGGCAAAGCATCCTGGAAAACTGGAAGTCTGTGTATGTGGATGAGACCAGAGTTACAAGATCAGGGCTGTAAATATATAGCACGTGGCCACCCACAGGATCCTGCTAAGCACAAGGATCAATCTAGATGAGGTGAACTTTCCCCCATTCTCAGAAGTCCGATATCTTCTCCCCATTCTTTCCAGTTTCCCCTCCCTCAGTTTAGTTCCTTATCCCGAGGCCATATCCCCTTGTTACCTGTGCCAAGTTTAGCAAAGACCTGCATGGACTCATCAAAACGCTTCTGGCAGAAGAGGTTGAAGGCATACAAGTTCTTGATGTGATGGATCTGTTGCTGCTTTTCACTGTCGGAATCATCTTTCATTTCCTGAAAAGAGAGTAGAATAGGTAGGTGCTCGCTCACTCTACCAATATTTGTTTAGTATCTACCAGGTATCAGACGATATCCTGGAACATGGATATGCCAGAGGGTGTAAAGCAGTCACATAGCTCTGACCTCACAGATTGCCCTTACAGTCTAATCATAAGTAACTATGCAATTAAGACACAATAGGACTTCTACAAAATACCTGACCAGTACTCCTGAAAACCATCAGGATCATGAAAAACAAGGGAAGACAAAGAAATTTCCATAGGTCAGAGGACACTAAGAATGTATGACACCTAAATACCTTGTGATTTTGGATTTGAACCTGGAACAGAAAAAGGGACAGTGGGAAAACTTAGTGGAATCTGAATAAAGTTTAGAGTTTAAAGAAAAAAAATAAAAACAAAGCAGAGTGAGTGATGATGGAAACATGTGGGTGGGGTGTTCAGTTAATCCCAGTGTGAACAGTGGGTCCGGGAAGGTTCCCAGGAGGAATGTAAGCTGAGACACAGAGGGTGAGCTAAAGCTGGCCAGGTAAGGTCGGCAGGTGACAGATGGGAAGGGGAGGACATCTGAGGCCAAGAGGACAGCACATGAGCAAGACCCTAGAATGACAGGCAGAGAGCATGGCATGCTCAACGAACTCAGCTGGCATGATTAGGAAAGGTCCTGTTCACAGCATAAGCCAAATATCTCTGTTTCTTCCTTTAACCTTCCCCCTCTTTTATCCTTCTTAGCCAATCTTCACCACATTTGACTTCTTCCCTCAAAATGTCTCTCCACGTTTTCCCTTCCTTTCTTTTCCTCTTGTTGCTGTCACCCTAGTTCAGCACGTGCCTGCGCTGGGGCTAAGCTCTCCTATTTGGTGCTTTAAAGGCTCCCAAAGCCTGTACAGTCTCCTTACCTAAGTTATTCCCACACATTCAAGCCACACCCTCCACGCCAGTCAGAATGGGCTGCAAGTGTCCTGGAAATGCTCGTCTCCACACTTGTTTTCACTTCTAACTTCCCTAGGCTCTGTAACTCTCCCTGTTTCAAGCTCTTGGTCTGACTTATCTTTAGAGTCCATCCAACCTTAGGATTCTTTTCCTGGCCTTATACCAAAGTTCAGTACGTAACTGCCCTCTGAAAGTTTTGTGTATGTCCTCTGATTAATTTAAATGAAAGACAGGTTCCCCAAGAGCCAAGATGATATCAAGCAACCTTCTTTTGTCATAGAGCAGAAAACCTAGAGAAGGCCTAGAGAAGAGACGGGAAAAAAGGAAACCCACTTTCTTCTTCTCTACCGAAGATGGAACAATCGGCAGCAGAAAGGACACTGAAAAGACATTCCTGTTAAGAAAAACAGATGCTAAAAAAGCCATGTGCTATATAATACCATTTTCATAAAGCTCAAAAACTAGACACATACTCAAGTACACAAATATATGTAAGATACTATCAAAAAAATTTAAGGGCATGATAAACACAAAGGTTCACTTAAGAAGACTTTCTTATCTCTCCTTGCTATTCTCTGGAACTCTGCATTCCGTTGGGTTTATCTTTCCCTTTCTTCTTTGCCTTTTGCCTCTTCTTTTCTCAGCTACTCGTAAGGCGTCCTGAGACAACCACTTTGCCTTCTTGCATTTCTTTTTCTTGGGGATGGTTTTGGTCACCACCTCCTGTACAACGTTACGAACCCCCGTCCATAGTTCTTCAGGCACTCCGTCTACCTGATCTAGTGCCTTAAATCTATTTATCACCTCCACCGTATAATCATAAGGAATTTGATTTAGGTCATACCTAAATGGCCTAGTGGTTTTCCCTACTTTCTTCAATTTGGGCCTGAATTTTGCAATAAAGAGCTGATGAGCTGAGCCACAGTCAGCTCCAGGTCTCGTTTTTGCTGACTGTATGGAGCTTCTCCATCTTTGGCTGCAAAGAATATAATCAATCTGATTTTGGTGTGGACCATCTCGTGATGTCCATGAGTAGAGTCATCGCTTATGTTGTTGAAAGAGGATATTTGCTATGACCACTTTGCATTCTCTTGGCAAAACTCTGTTAGCCTTTGCCCTGCTTCATTCTTTACTCCAAGGCCAAACTTGCCTGTTACTCCAGGTATCTCCTGACTTCCTACTTTTGCATTCCAGTCCCCTATGATGAAAAGGACATTTTTTTTTATGTTAGTTCTAGGAGGTCTTGTAGGTCTTCACAGAACTGTTCAACTTCATTTTCTTTGGCATTAGTGGTTGGGGCATAGACTTGGATTACTGTGATGTTGAATGGTTTGCTTTGGAAACGAATCAAGATCATTCTGTCATTTTTGAGACCGCAATCAAGTACTATATTTCGGATTCTTTTGTTGACTATGAGGGCTACTCCATTCCTTCTAAGGGATTCTTGCTCACAGTAGTAGATACAATGGTCATCTGAATTAAATTCGCCCATTGCCATCATTGGACACAACTGAGCAACTAACATTCCTGTCCATTTTAATTCACTGATTCCTAATATGTCGATGTTCACTCTTGCCATCTCCTGTTTGACCACATCCAATTTACTTTGATTTATGGACCTATTTGATGCTTTTGAAAGGTGGTGTTGGAGAAGACTCTTGAGAGTCCCTCGGACTGCAAGGAGATCCAACCAGTCCATCCTAAGGAGATCAGTCCTGGGTGTTCACTGGAAGGACTGATGTTGAAGCTGAAACTCCAATACTTTGGCCACCTGATGCGAAGAGCTGACTCACTGAAAAAGACCCTGATGCTGGGAAAGATTGAGGGCAGGAGGAGAAGGGGACGACAGATGATGAGATGGTTGGATGGCATCACCGACTCAACGGACATGGGTTTGGGTGGACGCCAGGAGTTGGTGATGGACAGGGAGGCCTGGTGTGCTGCGGTTCATGGGGTCGCAAAGAGTCGGACATGACTGAGTGACTAACCTGAGCTGAATGCACCTAACAATCCAAGTTCCTATGCAATACTGTTCTTTACAGGATTGGACTTAACTTTTACCAAGAGATATAACCACAACTGGGCATCATTTCTGCTTTGGCTCAGCCTCTTCATTCTTTCTGGAGCAATTTCTCCACTCTTCCTCAGTAGTATATTGGACATCTATTTGACCTGGGGGGGTTCATCTTTCAGTGTCATATCTTTTTGCCTTTTCATACTGTTCTTGGAGTTTTCAAGGCAAGAATACTGAAGTGGTTTGCCATTCCCATCTCCGTTGGTCACGTATGGATGTGAGAGTCGGACCATAAGAAGGCTGAGCATCCAAGAATTGATGCTTTTGAATTGTGGTGCTGGAGAAGACTCTTGAGAATTCTTTGGATAGCAAGGAGATCAGTCAATCCTAAAGGAAATCAACCCTGAATATTCATTGGAAGGACTGGTTCTGAAGCTGAAGCTCTAATACTTTGGCCACCTGATGCGAAGAGCCAACTCACTGGAAAAGATCCTGATGCTGGGAAAGACAGGGCAAGAGGAGAAGGGGACGACAGGATGAGATGGTTGGATGGCATCACTGACTCAATGGACATGAATTTGAGCCAACCCAGGGAGATGGTGAAGGACAGGGAAGCCTGGTGTGCTGCAATTCATGGGGTCTCAAAGAGTTGGATATGACTTAGCGGTAAAACAACAAAACACAAAAGTTAGGATAATGGCTATGTCTGGATCACAGGCAGAGGGATGGGATGGGAAGGGATGTACCAGTTACAGAAGTTACTTTTTGGGGGGTTAGATGGTGGGTTTATGGATATTCATTATTTTAAAAATGAAAATAAAATAATTTAGGGCAATAAATGAGTGGGGGAAAAAACAGTAAGATGCTAAAATTAAATGGCCCAAGAAAGAAACAATCTATGGGATAGTAAATGTGTCTAACTAATTAAGACTGGGTTTTTGTTTTCAGTCTAGAACTTATACACCCAAAATAAAAGTTCCTTTTCAAAAGTATCCACCACATATGATTATAATCATTTGTATTCCAAAATTTATGATTACTGTTTCCCTTTCAGAAATAATTTATAAGATACTCTGAAAACTGAATTTTCCTACTACTACCTCCAAAACAATTGCTTCTCTTACTAAATTAGTACTGTCTGGTTTTAATGACTAAGTAGGCTCGGGATGACTTCCAGTTGTTTCATAAATTCAAATCCACTCTTTTGAGATGACAATAATCACCACTAGCGATGTTTAAAAGAAAAAGGCAAGACTGGAAAGTCAATCTTCAATAAGTATGTTGGCAATAAGAGCATCACTAAAACAAGAGCGTAGTCACTACTTAGCCAAGAGCATGAGTAACGTCCCATGTGAACATTCAAGGAGGGTGACAGTCTGAAGACTGGGGCCCTGCTGAAGGCAGCAACCTGAGGTGGGTTCAAAGTACCTAAAGAAGGCCTGCTTATCCAAGCCCAAGAGCCTACTTGTGAAAAGGACTCTGAGAGGCTCTGGAGCTGTTGCATTCAACCAAACTGTAACCTTGACAGGTACGATGGTTATTTTGCTGTTTGCACTGTCTTTAATTTTTCAAGGCCATACCATATCTATTCAATTATTTTACTGTCCTATTAATTCTATGAAATACTATTAGTATAATTGCCATTCATTCTCCATTTGACAGAGAGTGAGATCACTTAGAGTTACACAGATACTTTTATGGCAGGGTCTGATCCTGAATCCAAGCCCTTTGACTTTCAGCTCTATACTTATTCCTCCAGTCCAAGCAAAACATGAACATCTAAACCAAAATTGCCTGCCTTGAAGCGCGACGAGGAAGGCAAACTCACACCCAAATCTCAGAAACGAAGACTTACTGCGAGCTGCAGAGCCAATTCAAACTGCTTGTCCTGGAGAAGCTGTTGGATTTGGGTTGCCATGGGGACTGGAATGAGTCTCCAGACAAAGTGATTGCTGGCCACATAGATAATGTTTGATCTGGAGACAGGGGTAAGAGGATTAGCAAGAGAGGGCCAGCTTTATGATGACTCTAATGGTTTGGAATAAGATGGCAGCTACAGTAAAGAAAGGAATTCCTTACCCGCCCGAGGTAATGAAACGGGGTCTTTGCAGTTCAATGCTCTGGACCAGAAGCCTTGGCTCAAATGTTCGGATTTCCACATATCGAGGCAACACTGCAATGATGTAGGGAGGCTGGTGCTCTGCGCGAGAGAGAACATGTTGAGTTGAGGTTCTCTCTAAGGCTTTAGATTTACAGATGTTTCAGCTTCTCATTTCTAAGCTGCACTTGGGTCTCCAAATGGTCCACTAGACAAATACCAAGCCAGGATCCTATACTGTGATATACCAAAAAAAAAAAAGAAATTGCTTGTCTCTGTGACGCTAAGAGAAATCTCCTGCACAAAAGAGATGCATCTTAGCTCAAAGTGACTGGACTCCATTCCTACTGTTTCCCTGAGAGGACTGGGTGAAAGAGTCAGTGGCTCTTTTCTTATCAGTCACGAAGACAGGCCAAATCAAGGCCAGTGGCAGCTCCCCTAACGAGTCAGTCGGCGAGCAAGGTGACATAATTTCTTTTATCCTCTTAGGAAAGGCAAGAGGAGGGCAACTTCTTTTTATTTTTTCCTGAAAATTATTCTAAAGAGAGAAATCCACATTTCTGGTCTATGCTATCTCTGCTTGAGATTGTCACACGGGAAAGATGCAAAACTCCAGGTGATGCTCAATGGTTCAGAGAAGGCAGCTAGATGGCATTCTCAGTGTAACCATTTCCTTACAGGAGGTAACGAGTGTGTCAAATTCATACGAACAAAAAGTAGTATGGTGCTGGGGCAGGGGGACGAGAAATGGTTGTTGTTTAATAGGTACAGAGTTTTAGTCTTACAAGCGGAAAAGGTTTTGAAATCTGTACGACAATGTAAATATACATAATACTACTAAACTGTGCACTTAAAAATGGTTAAGGTGATTGATTTTATGCTATGTGCTTTTTTAAGCCACAATTAAAAATTTAAAAATGTTTAAATTAGTAAAAAAAAATTAACCACTAGATGGCATAATTATATAAAAATTTAACTTCAAAGAATATATCTATAAGAATAGTTTCTTGGTGTGATTAACTTGCTATAGATTTATTTTCTTGTCATTTACTTTCACATAAAAGGCTTTGCATATTATACTTGCTCTTTATACTCTAAATGAATAGTACAATAAAAGTTCAAAACCAGAAAGGAACTCAGAAATGAGAAAACTGAGGTCTTAGTAATTTCTTTATCAGTTGAAATGCTCCTGTTATTATGCTGATATCTTTCATCTTACCAAAAAATAGAATTAAATAACATATTTTCCTTTCTTAACGTTGGCCTTATTTTAAAAAGCTATTACAATTTTCAGCAATTATCCTTCTAATAAAGAAAAATAAATTCTTTTAAAAAGCTATTTTAATTTTCTTTCATGTTAATTTATGTAACTATGTAAAACTTCTATCCTTTTAAAATCTAGCCTACTTTATTTTATTTTTTTTTTTTCAACTCAGTAGTGGCTATTTTATTTTATTTTATTTTATTTTTCTAGCCTACTTTAATAGGGTCTAATTTAACAAAAGAAGCAATCTATCATAGAAACCGTTTTGGTTGTCACATTTTATCATTCATTCAGAGATGGTCTGAATCTCTCTGAGTTGTCAAACATGGCAGATTGGTTGGCGTCCAGAAGGCACGTAATGAAGGGCAGACAACAACACTGATTCTTCTAACAGCAAGCATTTACTAAGAGGCTAGGATGTTTCAGGCACTGCTCAAAGGGAACCAAAACATGAGTGCAGAGCTCACAGAGCTCCCACATGAACAGAGGAGACAGACAACTCATTACATCCAGTGGCACACGCACCTCGCGTGACAGAGAAACCAGAAGGGATGGTGGGAGTACCCAGGGGGAAGTGACTAATTCCGCCTGCGGGTCAGAGAAGACCTCTGAGAGGAAGTACCACTGGACAGGGGTCTTGTCATATGAGCAGGATGCTACTGGGCAAAGAAAGGAAAAGGCAACAGCTGGACGAAGGCACAGGAATGGGGAGTCTTTTCCAAATGACTGGAGCAGTTAGGAAGGAAATCTAAAAGGCAGGGGATATATGTATACATATGGCTGATCTGAGTTGGGAAAGAATCTGCCTGCAATGCAGGAGACCTGGGTTCAATTCTGGGGTCAGGAAGATCCCCTGGAGAAGGAAACGGCAACCCACTCCAGTATTTCTGCTTCTTGGCCTGGAGAATCTCATGAACAGAGAAACCTGGCAGGCTACAGTCCATCAGGTCACAAGAGACGGACACGACTTAGCAACTAAACAACCACCATGGCTGATTCACTTTACTGTACAGCAGAAACTCACACAACACTGTACAGCAACTCAATGCCAATAAAAATTAAAATTAATTAATAAGATAGTACACTAAAAAAGAATGACTGGAGCCTGGGTACAGTAGTGAAGAGGAGAGCAGAAATATAATTCAAATTAAAATGGACTCCATTCAGGATGAAGGGAGAAAGTAGCATCAACATATATACACTATCAGGTGTAAGATGAGTGATAGCTAGTGAGAAGTTGCTGTGTAGCACAGGGAACCCAGTCTGGCACTCTGTGATGACCTGGAGGGAAGGGATTGGGGGGAAAAGAGGGAGGGAGTATATGTAGAATTATGGCTGATTTGCCTTGTGTATGGCAGAAATCAATACAAAAATTAAAAAGAGACAAAAAACATGTACTCTATTCAAGAAGCTAAGTCTTCCTGTTGAAGGGTATTCTCTCACGGTACCTAGGAAGAATGTCCCCTCCCTTCTCATGTTACACCCCTAAACTTGTGCATATACATAAACTTCTTGTTGTTCAGTCACTTAGTCATGTCTGACGCTCTGTGACCCCATGAATTGCAGCATGCCAGGCTTCCCTGTCAGTCACCATCTCCCAGAGTTTGCTCTAACTCATGTCCATTGAGTCAGTGACGCTATCCAACCATCTCATCCTCTGTGTTCCCCTCTCTTCTTGCCCTTGATCTTTACCAGCATCATGATCTTTTCAAATGAGCTGGCTCTTTGCATCAGGTGGCCAAAGTGTTGAAGCTTCAGCATTAGTCCTTTCAGTGAGCCCCACAAAATACTGACCTTTTGCTTTTATCTTCCTTCTGGTCTGTTCACCTCTAGTCACCACCAGAATAACCACTGACGCTTTTATGAATTCTACCATTTAGAAATCTACTGGCCTCTTGGACCTGCATGTGGACCCCTAACAACCAGCCCCCTCCTCATCCCTCCATAATCCACACCACCTGTTCCATCAGGTCAGTCTCTGGATGCCTGCTCACAAACCAGCATGTCTTCTGCATTTCTGCTCATGTTTTTCTGCTTAAAATGAAAGAAATTTTTCTTCAAGCTAGATCTTAAACTCCCTGCCTGGTCTAGTCCAATTTTAACAAAACTTCTTACTGACTAATTGAACAGTGAACTTCCCCTTTCTCAACTACCAATTATCAACTCATCCGATTTAATACCTGAAGCTGGGACTCATTTTGTCTCTTTACCCAAGATGTAATCCTTGACTCCCGAGCTAGGGCCCTTAAAGACAGCAGGCTAGTATGTCCCTCCACAGCAGTAACTAAATTATTTAATATTCACTCTCTCAACTAAAAATGAATTGCTGTGAGCGTGGTCATGGGCTTCCAGGCAATATCACTGCATAGCACTGGGAGCCGGAGGCACACGTAGGAGCAGAAACACCTGATGTGTGGGGCAGACATACTTTGGATACAATCTGTAGCCTCTAAGCTACAAAAACAAAAGCAGCGATAACCACCACATCAAAAACCTTTTAATCCTGTTATACATACCATAGGACTAAATAATTTCCAAGCTTAGTCTATTTAATGGCAGAGGACAAAATAAAACCATTAAAAAAGAAGGCAGGGTTCCCTAGGGGCTCAGGGGTAAAGAATCTGCTTGCCAGTGCAGGAGACGTGGGTTCAATCCCTGGTTCAGGAAGATCCGACATACTGTGAAGCAAATACTGACCCTGTGCTCTAGAGGTTCATAACTACTGAAGCCTCTGTACAAAGAGACCCTGCTCTGCAACAAGAGAAGCCATGGAAATGACTTCTAGTTGTAGCCACGCACAACTAGAGAATAGGTCCTGCTCACTGCAACCAGAGGGGGAAAAAAAACCCCTGCATAGCAGAGAAGCCCCAGGATGACCAAAAATAAAAAATAAATACAAAAAATTTTAAAAATGAATGTAAAAGAAAAGGAAGTAAAAGATAAAAATAGCAGCAGACAATCACTTCCTAAAATGTGCAATTCTATTCACATTCTCCCCACTTTAGTTGGAAGTTGGAGAAACCCAACTTCCTACAAAACCCAAAATATTTTCCTTTTTTTGCAGTGGGGGGCCTCACTGTGCAGCATGTGGGGTCTTAGCTCTCCGAGCGGAGGTCAAACCTGTGTCTCCTGCAGCAGAAGCATGCAAGTCCCCAGAACATCCCAGTTTTAATCATCTAGAAACACTTTTTTACTTACAAGAATGGGAACTGAGAGTACGTGATGCTGGAAACCAATCCGCTAAAGCTCTGAGTGGAGCCCCACTCTGCGGGAGTGACATGGCCCCAGCCCAAAGTGGGAAAGAGCAGCTATGCAGGTCTTACCCATGGCCACTGGGATGTCTGTCCAGTTCAGGGCACACTTCTGTGTGCAGATCCCCTCCTCATTGAGCACCACGGTGAGATCATCCTGACCCACAGCTACTTTTCCATCTGCCAGAGGTGCAACTAAGGGCTCCAGCTGTTTTCCTGTTGGGAAGAGCTCTTTGTTGGCCCCCTTTCCATCCACCTACAGGAAGACACAAAGTGAGTCACCCAGCATTCTCCAGCCAGTGGCATGAACATGGAGGGACGGCCTAGAAAAATCAAGTTAGAACCCCAAACCTTCAGAGGTCAATAATATTCCTTATTTGGCATAAAGAAATATTATAGTCTGTTATGACAATTTCTGAACCGGTTCTTTTTTTCTCTAACATGGAGATAAGCATCTAGCTCGGCAGCTAACAGTGTCAAGTGCTAAAGTAATTGGAACTCTCATATGATGGTGGTGAGAACACAAAATGGTATAGTAGCTTTGGCTGTTGGCTTCTTATAAAATTAAATAAACACTTACCATGGGACCCGACAATCCCATTCCTAGGCATTTGCTCAGGAGAAATGAAAAACCTGTGTTTACATAAAAATCTATGTGCAAATGTTTATAGTGGCTTTGTTTATAACGGCTAAAAACTGTAAACAACTTTGTCCTTCCATACAATGGAAGTCATAAGAATATACTGACCCACACACAACGCAGATGGATGTCAACTGCATTATGCTAAGCGAAAGAAGCCAGGTTCAAGAGGCTACATACTGCATCATACTATTTATAAGACATTCTGGAAAAGGCAAACTATAACAGAACAGATCAGTGGTGACTAGAGGTGGGGGTGTGGGAGGAAGGCTGATGTCAGAGGAAGAGCATGAGGGAATTTCTTGGGGTGACGGAACTGTTCTGAATCTTTGTTTTTTCTGGCCTCAAGGTATGCAGGATCTTAGTCACTCCCTCGATCAGGGACTGAACCTGAGCCCCCTGCAGTGGAAGCATGAAGCCCTAACCCCTGGGCCACCAGGGCAGTCCCCAGTTCTGAACCTTGACTGTGCTGGTAGTCACACAACTCTAGGCATCTGCCAAAACTCAGAACCACATATCCAAAAGAATGTTACGGTATGTGGATAAAGGAAGTAGTTTTGAATAAACTGGTCCTAAAGCAAGATTCCTCACCCTCAAAACTCTCACAAAGGTGACACCCTCCACTTTCAAGAAGGTGACAATACACCTAAGGCAGTCAGAGGAATGGGAGCCCTCCTCCAACTTCTGGCGCCGCTCCCCCAGCCCTCACAGACTCTCAGGTACCTGTCTGCCTAGCTGCTATATAGTGAGTTACAAAGCAGTAACTCACCTGGTGGTGGCGGTTTAGTCACTAAGTCATGTCTGACTCTTGCAACCCCGTGGACTGTAGCCTGACAGGCTCCACTGTCCATGGGATTTCCCAGGCAAGAATACTGGAGTAGGTGGTCATCCCCTTCTCCAGGGGATCTTTCCAACCCAGGGACAGAATCCACATCTCCTGTATTACAGGCAGATTCTTCACCAAATGAGCCACCAGAGAAGCCCAGTAACTACTTAGGAGCTTGCAGTTCTGATGCTGATAAAATGAGGCCAGCCCAAGAACATAAATATGGAATGAATATATTCACTAGATAAACAATGAAGAGCGAACACAGCACGAAATAGGGAAGTAGGAGGTGGGGAGAAAGACTTCTAGGATTGATTGCCAAGTCTAAATTACGAGAGGGGTATGAAGATGAGGAATTTATATCATTCTATAAAAAGAATGGTATACCAACCTTGTCTACATACATATGCACACTGGAGGGAAAAAAACCAATGCTGTGGATATTTACCACTTAGGTTATTAGAAAAAGCAGGTTACAAAACAATGTGTATAACATATATTTTTTGTAAATAGGACAGATGCCCATTACTAAAAGGTTAACAGTAAGTGGGAGAATTATAGATGACCTGCACTTCCTTTACTCTCATCTATATTTTCTTATTTTCTATAATAAAAACAAAAGGCTTTCTAAATTTAAATTAAAAAAATTTTCTTTAATGAAAACAATTTTTACAACAAATATACTATAAGATTTGGGGAGGCAAGAAACTCAAAGTCTCAAAAATACTTAAGTTACTACTAAAATCAGGGTGTTTCCTGGTGGTCTAGCCATTAGGATTCAGCCATGGCTGGGGTTCAATCTTACTGGCTGGGGAACTGAGATCCTGCAAACCAGGCAGGGCAGCCAAACGTTTTTAAAAAACTAAAATTTGTATGTAATTCCTGAACACTGAAGCCTCAAGATAGCAGCCCATGATAACGCTTCTGGACAGAGCCAAGCAGTCCTAATTATCTAGATACAGCACGTGGATAATTCATTATGTAGAGAACTGAGAGTTGACGCTGTCTGGCTAAGATACACAGACACCTTATTTGCAAAAGATGTTTAGAGCATGAGAAGGAACCAAACATACAAACACAAACCCTGTTACGCCAAAACTCTACCTAATGCAGTCTCTCAACCGGCAGTTCAGAAGCATATAATCATCTCCCCCAGGTAAACTCACAGTCAACTTCCCCAAGGTAAACAGATGATATTTGCAAAAAAGGTAAACCTTACCCTTATTAGGTAGTAGTCTCTCTTGAAGCCCACACAGATAGAATTTTCACACCATGCCATGGACTTGGGCACATCTGGTACACTAAAGTCCCCCTGGAGAAAAAGAGCAAATGTTCAACTGGAAAGATGTTAAAGGGGGGAAAAAAAAATAAGTGACCTTCCTGTTATTCTGCTCCCATTCTGCAAAATCACCCTCACCTTCCTCTGAATACAATTCTATTAGCACAAGACGAGGAAAGCACCCACAATAAAATATGAAACCCCTGAAATGGACAAGGTGCATTTAAAAAAGGCAGAAACCCATTTTGATATAAATCAATCTGCAGAGATGTAGGGCTGTGCTTTCCTTGCCTCTGAAGACCAGGAGACTCTGCCCAATATGCACGAGTAACTCTTAGGTATTAAGCGTGGAACATTCATCTGGGGAGAACACTGGGTTCCTGGGCTTCAAAAGAATTGAGCAGTTGATCTTTCAAGCTGTGGGTCAACTTAGCAGCAGCTCCCACCCAACTCGTGGACCAGGTAACCGTGGACTTTACCTGCAATTCATGAAATTCCCTGTCTTTCCAGAAATAGAGCTGCAGCTTCTTTTTCACTGCCACACACATCCGCAACACCTCCTCCCCAGTCTCTGTGTGCTGGGAAGAGACACCCAGAGCAAGTGAGGATGTGCACAATGACGGCTCCAGAACTGGGTGACGACTGACGCAGAGGTTTTCTACCTTGAAATGGCTACTCATCCGAACAGTCTTGTCACACAAAGTCACGCTGCCTGAGAAGCTGAGCACAAAGCACACCATGCTCTCTAAGACGGACTCACACCCAACGTGCTGAGGAGCGTGTCCTCCCCATGGGCTGCTAGTCAGAGATACTGGCCCCAGCAAGCCTCAGACCGAAGTAGTTTAGAGAAGAAAATCTACACAACTGCTTCCTCCTTTTTTCCTTAAATGTTTCTTGCTCATGGCTGTCAATACCTGCGGGGGGCAGGGATCAGCCTGTGTCAGTGACAGAAGGCCTGCTTTCAATCCTTTAAAGGACTAGGGGTGATAGAAAATGTCTAAGCATAAAACAAACAGTGCAGTGTCAATGTAGACCACAAGTGCTAACAAGTGATCAAAGCTGAGTTAGAGGGGTGAGGCAGATTGTGAAGAAGCTAAGGGTGATGAGCTGGCAAAAATCAGGAGAAATGTCTTTTCTAAACAGCGAAAACTCCCTAACGACGAAGACCACAATGACACATTTAAAACATGAGTCGATTAATGCCACAGAGCTATGTTCATGTACTGTCATAGTCCTGATTCCTCACTAATGGTCTGTCCACGGCAAGTGTTTTCATTTTTGGCTAGCTGCCTCCTGAAATACAATGGTCCATTGCTCTAATTAGCACACAACCAGGGAATGCAAATATCCTAGCTTCAGGTCACACACTAAGGGGGAGGTTTCTCTAATACGATCCAAAATCAAATAGTCTCTTTGGCGCCTCTGCTGAGTTTGGATACCAACATTACATTCTTCTCATCTACTGGGAGGGATGGTGAGGAAAGGCTGTCTTGATCAAAGCACAAAGTCAAATTTAATTTTCCTTGCACTTACCTGGAGGTCACATGTGAACAATGATGCTCCCTTTGCCTTGGAAACTGTAGTGATTTGTTGAAATGTCAACAGGTCATGGACGTAAATATTATTTTCTGTTTGGTAGGAGATAAATACACCACTATAAATTATCACAATTCTCTAGGATAGCCAACTTCAAGACAGAAAAAAAAACAACAACAACCAGAACTAAATGGCAAATGTTGGTTCAAGGCATTATCTTCAGTTTCACTAGCAATGACTTACTCTGGTCCATGAACTGGTAAAAAAAAAAAATAGGTAAGAGGTCACTTAGTCTTCTAAACTTGGATATTTTGTTTCTTTCAATTTGCAGCTAGCTTGAGTAAAAGAGCTCTTTCACTTCCAAACAGCACTCTTACACTTGGTCTTTCTCAAATCTGGAAACTCCTGATGTAATAACCTGTACAAGAATTTCCTTCTAAAACTACCCACATTAGGAGGCTCCAATAAGAGAAAGGAAATCCCTATGGATTCTGTAAAAACACATGGCGAGAATTTTTTTTCCTAGCAAAGCAAGCATAATCATTTCACTTGGGCCTTCTAGCTAGTTTTAGGTAATTTAAATGTTTCTCTCTTGACTAGAAACTAAGTTTCAAAGGATTCTACTATTCCAGCCCTGGGGAACAAACAGAGCATGAGGCAAGTTTCTTCTGCTTGTCAAGAAAAGGCCTTACTGGCCACCTCCCATGAAACTCTGGCCTTTCAAACAAGGCCTTGAATAGTACGGCCTTGAACTCTCACCTGTTTCTAGCTACTCTCCACCATATACCTGAAGTTTGGCCACATCTCAGGGCTTTTGCTGAAGCTGTCTCCTCTGCCTTTAATGCTCTGCTCTGTCTTCCTGCTGAAATTCTAATCACCCAGTAGACACTGCTGTCCCTCCTGTTATTAAGACTCTGCACTTTTTATACATTTTCATTGGAACTTGTGTGCCTGCATGCTCAGTTGCCTAGTCATGTTCGACTCTTTGCAACCCTATGGACTGTGGCATGCCAGACTCCTCTGTCCATGGGATTCTCCAGCCAAGAATACTGGAGTGGGTCGCCATGCCCTCCTCCAGGGGATCTTCCTGACCCAGGGATCACACCTGGGTCTCCTGCACTGCAGGCAGATTCCTTCCTTAAGCCACTGGGAAGCTCCATTGTAACTTATCACACTGTAATATGAGTACTTTCTGTCATTTTGGTCTTCAGAATCAGAACCCAAGTTTTAAAGATGGAAACCGTGTCTCATTCAACTTGGTATCTACAATGTCTACAGTAAGGCACAATATATATTGAATGAGTGAAATGATACTTCTTGGAGAAAAGAGCTCAAGATATGGGGAATCTACCTTTATTACCTGTGTACCCTGCTGTATCTGGTGAGGAATGTGGCAGTTTCACTGTTAAATAACAACTACCAAGTTAACCATGAAAAGGTTAATCAGATCAAAGTTTCTGTTTCTTGATACATGAAATACAATCCCTTTTCTTACCTAACAAGCTGACCAGAATCTTAAACTGGGAGACCACATGGATCTGGAAAAGAGCAGATCGTTAGATTCAGTTAAACATTTCTGACAAGGTTCAACAAATGTTCATTTTAACTAAAACTAAAAAGGGACTAAAAAGACAACATCAATGGCAAAGATCTAACTTATACGTAACCACAATTTCTGCTCATGAAAGAGGATTTCAGGTATGTGACAGACGGACAGATATCCCTGCAGAAATAGGAGGACAGACAGCAGAGGATTCAAAGACAAGTAATTTTACCAAAGTTCTAGCTTTGATCAGGTCTCTTAGATGTCAATATCATGGCTTACCTGCTGAATCTTTTTGGAGAAGTTCTTATTGGATTTCTCTAATGTCACTTCAAATCTGTTGCAACCTATGGAAAAGAAACAAACACATTTCCAAATACAGGAATACCTATAAAAAGAATCCTAACAAAAAAACACTGCTCCAAACTGCTCTCCTACATGAATCATTGAAAAAAAAAAAATTCCTGAAAGAAGTTGGAGATCTAAAAGAGACAGTTGTCTTTACTGAGGATAGTAAGTTGCTTTCAGCTCCAATTTTAGAACAACGGGTTTCATGCACCTCTTCCTGGCATTAGCAGAAAGGACCACACAAAATGAGGATTTTATTCCACACAGTAGTACCTTAGCAAAGTATTTCATCAAAAGAATGTAAAAAGTAACAGTCAAATATGGGAGCCCAAGCAATGAAACAGCGCAAACACCATCCCCGGAGCTAGAGCAATTTAATGCATCTATACTTATTGCCACTCTCGGGTGATGCTACACCTGCTGACACTTGCAAAATAAAACGGGAAGAAAGTTATAGGGCTTAAAAACACGTGAGGCCCATCTTACTGGGGTGACCAAAATATTTAGCATCAAAAACCATCAAAGGGTCAAAAAGAATAACTATCATAGCAATAACAGCAGCTATGATTAACTAAGCAACAACTAAGTGCCAGGCTCTGGATTTTTAAATTTATGTGTATTCTCTGTGACCTCACGACCACCCCAAGAAGGAGGTATTATTACTCCAGTTTCATCTCTGAGAAACCTGACAGGTCAAGCAGTTAGAGAGCAGCCAGTGCAGCCAGTGAGAGAGAGCCCAGAGGCAAACTCAGGGCTGACTTTACGTGGAGCCTGGGTAAAGCCTGCATCCTGCCACCTGCCTCCCAGCCAGAGGAGAGACATTGTACATTGCTGACCATGCAAGTCAAGTCGGTGGAGATTCTCTGAGTGGCCACAAAGGCCCATGCCACCAAAGTTGGTCTTATTTCCTCCACATATCCTTAAGAAGGGGAGATGAAGACGGGGCCCTGAAGTTGTGGACTCTGTATTATGTCATTACATTTCACAAAGGAAAAAAAAATCAGCCATTACTGCTTGATAAAGAGTTCTGTATTTGAAAAGGATGTTATTACCTCTAACAATTCTCTTTCTAGGCAGAATTATCTAGGACAGAGTCTCTCATACTTTTTGATCTCAGGACTCATTCATCTTAAAAATTACTGAGGATCAAACTTCTACATGGGTTACAGCTGTCGATGTTTACCGTATCAGAAATTAACACTGAGAAATTTTAAAAACATGTATTTTGGTGGGGAGGGGTGCTATCCTGCGTCTTTGTAGCTCCAGTTGCGGTGAGTAGGGGCTATTCTCTAGTTGTGGTGTGCCTGCTTCCCACTGTGGTGGCTTCTCTTCTTGCTGAGCATGGGCTCTAGGTAGCGGGGGCTTCAGCAATCGCGATTTCTAGGCTCTAGAGCACAGGCTCAATAGTTGTGTTGCAAGGGCTTAGTCGATCCCTAGCATGTGGGATCTTCCCAGATCAGGGATTGAATCTGTCTCCTGCACTGGCAGGCAGATTCTTTACCACTGAAACACCAAGGGAAGCCCCTTAAAAACATGCACTAACTGACTTATAACAGTAATAAGCTTATTACATATTAGCATAAGTAACGTATTTTTATGAATAGTAACTATTTTTCCAAATTTAAAAGAAAAGCATTGTTTTACACTTTTGTAAATCTCTTTAAGATCTGGTAGGAGACCCCAGTTCGATTCCTAGGTTGGGAAGATCTGCTGGAGAAGGGATAGGCTACCCACTCCAGTATTCCTGGACTTCCTTGGTAGCTCAGCTGGTAAAGAATCCGCTTGCAATGTGGGAGACCTGGGTTCAATCCCTGGGTTGGGAAGATCCCTGGAGAAGGGAAAGGCTAGCCACTCCAGTATTCTGGCCTTGAGAATTCCATGGACTGTATAGTCCATGGAGTCACAAAGAGTCAGACACCACTGAATGGCTTTCACTTCACTAACAGAAGATAGCTGGCTCTCACATTTGTTTCTGCATTTAATCTTGTTTTGATACACTGTATGGTTTAGGCACTAACAGAAGATAGCTGGCTCTCACATTTGTTTCTGCGTTTAATCTTGTTTTGATACACTGTATGGTTTAGGTATATGACAAATATCTGTCCTCATGTGGACATGCAGTTGAAAAAGGGAGGAAGAGCTTTTTAATAGCTTTTCCAGATAACTGTGGGTCTTCAATGCTAGACCAAAACTTGACAAATGGAGTTTCTTGCAATCTGGAATCTGAAACCTATTAATGAACTTTTCTGTTAAAGTCCATTGGTGTATCTTACATTTTGTATGGCTCTTTTATTCATGCTTTGTTTAGAAAATACTGGTTTACATAGTTATGCAGATTTTCCAAATGTTGACACATTTTGTTATAGGATTGAGAAAAAAAAAAATCACGCTCATTATCACCCCAGTCTCGTCAGAGAAAGCTTTCAGTATTGAGAAGCTGTCAAGTTCATGGGGTTGGATACAATTTTTCCACAATTCTGATTTTCTCTTGAAAGCTCTAACTTTATCATCAGTAACACTACTGCCAGTTGTTTTCTTTGAAGTGAAAGACTCTGTTTATTTTTGAGAAAACATCTACAAACACCCAAATTCTCTGAAAAACCACATTCTATCTGTTAGTCATTCTCTCAAGCAGAAATGATGCTCCATTAAATAAATGGTCAGCTCAGCTCATCACTCCCAACAGTCACATGAGAACTTTTCCATGAGATGGTCACTGGGCTGCATACTCTGCACACAGCAGAAGTGCTTTACGTATACTTCCCCTTATACCGCAGAGATTACTGAAGAGGTGTTCTCAAGGGTCAAGATATAATAAAACTAATACTTTTTACTGCCCCACAAAGAACACACATGCTTAGTTGCTCAGTCATGTTCCACTCTTTGCAACCCCATGGCCTGCAGCCCGCCAGGTTCCTCTGTCCATGGAGATTCTCCAGGCAAGAATACTGGAGTGGGTTGCCATGCCCTCCTCAGTACTGGAGTGGGTTGCCATGCCCTCCTCCAGGGGATCTTCCCAACCCAGGGATCAAACCCAGGTCTCCCACACTGCAGGCAGATTCTTAACCATCTGAGTCACCAGGGGTGAAACTGGCAAAAGAAAAAAACACTGTGAGCACACACTGTGAAAGAATACAATTGCTAGGTCAGTGTGGTGCCAAAGTTTGCCGACACACTGTCATGAACTTGTTTTAAGGGCAGCAGTTTCAGCTGCCACTACTTTTAGACCATCAGTGCAAATGTCGATAAATGTCAATGAAAAAATGATAATGTTTTAGTGCTATGGTGTGAACTTAAGTTTTGATGTTGTGGATCCTCTGACAGGATTGTGGGAAACCTCCTGGGGTCTAGAAACTGTCGACTGAAAAAAAACGTACAACCTAAAAGCTGAGAATTATGTTTTATTCTGTAGACTTGATGAGGACCTCAGGAAGAGCCAAGATATATAGGAGTTCAGACCAAAAACAAAACAAAACCAGGTGGTCAAACATCAAAAGATAACTGCTATTTAAGAAAACCAGACTTCTCAAATGTAGTGCTTTTCTATGTATGGGAAGATGCAAGAGTCTGGACTCACTGAAATCATTCCTCTGATATGCACCTTAACCATTTAGGGCCAGTATACTGTTTTTTAGGCTTCCCAAGTGGTGCTAGTGGTGAAGAACTCACCTGCCAATGCAGGAGACATAAGAGACCAGGGTTCAATCCCTGGGTTGGGAAGATCTCCTGGAGGAGGGCATGGCAACCCACTCCAGTATTCGTTCCTGGAGAATCCCATAGACAGAGAAGCCTGGCTGGCTACAGTCCATGGGGTTGCGAAGAGTCAGAAACAACATGACCAAAGCGATTGAGCACGCAAACACATATACTGTTTTTCTCCTCCTGAATCTCCTCAGGGTGCACAGTTTGAGGCTGCAGTGGCTGATGGCTTGAGGGTCACACATTCTTAGTTCACTGATATGACACATAACATTTTTCCTCCACAAGACCAAACTTTGCAAAGCACTGCTCTAGGGTGAAGCATCACTGAAGTAAACATAAAATTGTTAAGACCTTAGATGAGAAGTAATCTAAAGCCTCTGTTTAAGATACCAGTAGACTGAAGTTTCTGAGTAGACTGAAGCCAAGAAATGTTTGTGAACTCACAGGCAGGAGATGGCTCAGATCAGATGAAAGTCCAGATCCCATTCACCCTTGTCTTTCCAGGAAATCTTATTACCCACTCTGTCCCTTTCCTCAGAAAGACAGTCTAGTGGAAAACTTATCAAGGTTTTGATAGGGAGAGAATAAAGGGACAAACTAGGTAATTCAATAGTTAATCTCAGTAGAGGATTGTCAGTAAAGAAAAAAGTATAGGAGACCCCCGTGTAAATTAATAACCATGCAAGAAAGCAGGTTTGCTTAAGCATATGTGAGTTAAGCCGCCTCTATCATGTCCAACTCTTTGCAACCCTGTGACTGTAGCCTGCCAGGCTCCTCTGTCCAAGGGATTTTCCAGGCAAGAATACTGGAATGAGTTGCAATGTCCTCCTCCAGCAGATCTTCCTGATCCAGGGGTAGAACCCTGGTCTCTTATGTCTCCTGCATCTGCAGGTGGGTTTTTTTTGGTTTTTTTTTTTTTTTACCACTAGCACCATCTGGGAACCATAAAATCACCCAAGAGAAGTATGAGACATGCCCCCAAACAAAAAAACAATGGTGAATGAGACACACATCCTGCCCAGTGAGCTCAATGAATTAATGATTCCTAGGTCACACTACTCTGCACACACTAAAAACAAAAATATAAGGAAAAAGTGACATTATATTGAAACCTCAGATAATCTGCCATTTTTAGCATATGTTACTGCCTATTTTGTTCACTTCTATTGCGCCATGATAGTCCCAGTTTGACCATGTAGGACAAGAAAACTTCCCCACCTGGCATGGAAGAAGAAGTAATGACGGAAGTGTGACATCTGCTCAAGAATGAGGAAGAAGGCGTTTTTCTCCCCCCTCTCCCCACTTTTCCTTTGATTATAAAACTGCAGCCCACTAAGTTCTCGAGGTACAGCACCCTCTTGCCTGCCCGCTTGTAAGTCTCACAGGCGTCCTATTCTAATAAATCACTTCCTATCCATCACTGAGCTTCTCGCTGAATTCTTTCTGCACTGAGACATAAGGGACCAGAACTCTCAAAAACTGCCACCTAGTGGTCACAGTGGTTTCAGTTTGAAATATCTCAAATGTAGAAACTCAGTTCCATGGCTGATTCATAGAGGCCCAGGTCTATTTCTGGCTGATAAACAGAACAAAAGTGGCTTAGAACTGAGCTGTTCTCTAAGGGTATACGGAGAAGTGAGGCTTCTAATTAGAGTTTGATTTCCTAACTGTCTAATGTAAGTTAATATTGCTATCCCAGTGACCTGTGGGGAAATCGAGGAAAAGTAACTAACCTGTCAAGGATTACAAGATGAACTGGGAAAGGAACAATCACCACCAGGGTACCAAGTCAGATTAACATTAACATTATCAGTTTAAGCCTATACTATGTTGAAAAGTTTACTTTTAGAGTCCAGTTTTCAATTCCTCATCACTTATACAGAAATGATATTAAACAAGTTACTTAATCAGAGTATTCAGTATTTGATGGTACAAAGAAGTGATTATCTTTTGGGATAAGAATATTAGGTTCTCTTATCTCCCTGCCTTGTACATCATCTGAGCCCACAGTAAAAGGTCAAAACAGAGTTGCTTAATGTTGAATAAAATTAAAGGCAGGTTTAATTTTTTTTTTTTTCGTACAATTAATTTTCATTTAGCTTAAGGATATCCACATGCACCCATACAATCACTCCAACCTGCAAAGGCAGGTTTAATTTTTAAATTATAGACTGGGTTGATATCACAGAATACAAATATTCTGGCTTTGAAAAATTTAAAGCAGGGGCCGAGAAAGTACTGTCTGTGGGTCAAACCCAGTCCTCCACATGTTTCTATAAATAAAGCTTTGCTGGCACACAGCCACATCCATGCTCTTTTGCTACAGTAGCAGAGTAATCATGACAGAGATCTTATGACCTGAAAAGCCCCAAATATTTACTATTTCCATAAGCAGATAAGATAGGGGCTCCTCAGAGAAAGAGAATCAGTTATGGTTTTCTTGACATAAAAGAAGCCATTTTTCTTCCCCTCAGCCATTCTGTAATCTAAACCTGACCACAGTGCTTGTCCCTGCCAGGTCTCAGTAATAATGATCTTAAGGGAAAAAAAGAACAAACCTTTATCAGGCAAGAGAAGTAACAACACAAAAGATAACAAATCAGGTATCAAGACTCCCAGTTCTGTTTCACTGGTAAAGATTAGCCTACTTGAGATTTTGCAGAATTTAACACGTGCCCTGCCACCCAAGGGATAATGTTGATCTTTTCAGACTCTCTTAACTTCACTCATTTAAAGCTTTAACTCTCAACTACCCAAGTCTCTTAATTCAAAAACTTTCCCAATTTTGCTGCTTGGGGGCACGCTGCTTTGGGAAAGATCTCCAGTGTTCTCATTGTTGCAACAAGTATTAAACCCTTCCTTCTTCCACTCTCTTGCTTGCTTGTGTCTTTCTGTTCTACACCCACCAAGAGGCGAACCCAGTTTTGAGGATAACATTTAGTCTTTTTTTGGGACCAAGCTGGCAGACTATTGATTTAAAGCTAAAAAATTTAGAAATGAAATATACTAAGTCTCCTACATAGGAACGTTCAAGTTGCGAACTTTCAAAGATGCAAACATGCGTTCCATCAACGTCAGATGTGACGTTGCAGCCTGTGCCCCCTGACTGTGTTAGTTGGGTACCCAGGCTAACTTTGTTGGTCTTACAAACAAAAAGGACTTACAAACGTGCTCTCAGAATAGAACTCGTTCATGTGTAGGGGACTTACTATAAAGCCTATTTTGGTCTTCTGGTTTCCTTTCCTACCCCATGACCGAACTTGACCAGGTACCATCGTCCTTCCCCATTCCACCAGTGAAGGGAAGCAGAATATACCACCCTGACATATGCTTCTCTGACACAAAGATTATTTTGAGCTGAAGGTAACTGAGGAGCAGCAGATACAAGAAAAGCTCTCTACCCTCCCCCATCTGCCAAAGAGCAAGACATAAATTTACAAATGTACCTTCTCTCCCCTCTCTACCAAGGACAACGTTTAATTAATTTAGAGACAACTCTAGACTCTTATCAGCCCAGAGACTACACCAGAGCAATCTACACAACACATTTATCTCCAGCTAGTTTCCCCAAATATTGGCCTTCCCATAATTTGCCACTCTAGAAAATCAAAGTCCTCTTCCTTTGTCTTGGTGCTTCTCTGATTTACACCTCCTCATCTAGTCAACCTAAGATGGGTAAGAGTAAAAAAGAATTCTTTCCTCCCTTACACCCAGTAAGATGCTCTTTTTTACCAATGTTTCCCTTGTTACAAGCTCCAAAGAGAAGGCTCTATTTCTACTCTTACAGTAGGCTTTTTACCATGGAAAGTTATATATCAGGTTGAAAGCCATGAAATTCTGTTTTTTCTAATATAGCCAAATAATGACAATTTTATATGGTTCAACCTACTCTGGCATTAACAGCTTATTCTTATAGTATGTATCTCCAGGGTATAATATACAAACACATCAATTTTCTACAAAGAGAACACAGAAATAAAATTAGAGGGCACTCTAACAGTTGCACTCATCTCACACGCTAGTAAAGTATTGCTCAAAATTATCCAAGCCAGGCTTCAGCAATACGTGAACCGTGAACTTTCAGATGTTCAAGCTGGTTTTAGAAAAGGCAGAGGAACCAGAGATCAAATTGCCAACATCCACTGGATTATCGAAAAAGCAAGAGAGTTCCAGAAAAACATCCTTTTCTGCTTTACTGACTATGCCAAAGCCTTTGACTGTGTGTATCACAATAAACTGTGGAAAATTCTGAAAGAGATAGGAATACCAGACCACCTGACCTGTCTCCTGAGAAATCTGTATGCAGATCAGGAAGCAACAGTTAGAACTGAACATGGAACAACAGACTGGTTCCAAATAGGAAAAGGAGTACGTCAAGGTTGTATATTGTCACCCTGCTTATTTAACTTGTATGCAGAGTACATCATGAGAAATGCTGGGCAGGAAGAAGCACAAGCTGGAATCAAGATTGCCGGGAGAAATATCAATAACCTCAGACATACAGACAACACCACCCTTATGGCAGAAAATGAGGAGGAACTAAAAAGCCTCTTGATTTGACTGAAAGGGGAGAGTGAAAAAGTTGGCTTAAGGCTCAACATTAAGAAAACTAAGATCATGGCATCCAGTCTCATCACTTCATGGGAAATAGATGGGGAAACAGTGGAAACAGTGTCAGACTTCATTTTTTTTGGGCCCCCAAATCACTGCAGATGGTGATTGCAGCCATGAAATTAAAAGACGCCTACTCCTTGGAAGGAAAGTTATGGCCAACCTGGATAGCATATTGAAAAGCAGGGACATTACTTTGCCAACAAAGGTCCATCTAGTCAAGGCTATGGTTTTTCCAGTAGTCATGTATGGAAGTGAGAGTTGGACTGTGAAAAAGGCTGAGCACCGAAGAATTGATGCTTTTGAACTGTGGTGTTGGAAAAGACTCTTGAGAGTCCCTTGGACTGTAAGGAGATCCAACCAGTCTATCCTAAAGGAGATCAGTCCTGAGTGTTTATTGGAAGGGCTGATGTTGAAGCTGAGACTCCAATACTTTGGCCACCTCATGCGAAGAGCTGACTGATTGGAAAAGACCCTGATGCTGGGAAGTATTGGGGGCAGGAGGAAAAGGGGATGACAGAGGATGAGATGACTGGATGGCATCACCGACTCAATGGACATGGGTTGGGTGGACTCCGGGAGTTGGTGATGGACAGGGAGGCCTGGCGTGCTGCGATTCATGGGATCGCAAAGAGTCAGACATGACTGAGCAATTGAACTGAAATGAACTAACAGAATAAACTTCAAATACTTCTAGAGGCTTCCCTGATAGCTCAGTTGGTAAAATAATCCGCCTGCAATGCAGGAGACCCTAGTTCATTTCCTAGGTCAGGAAGATCCTCTGGAGGAGGGGATAGGCTACCCACTCCAGTATTCTTGGGCTTCCCTTGTGGCTCGTCTGGTAAAGAATCTGCCTGCAATGTGGGAGACCTGGCTTCGATCCCTGGGTTTGGAAGATCCCGTGGAGAAGGGAAAGGCTACCTACTCCAGTATTCTGGCCTGGAGAATTCCATGGACTGTATAGTCCATGGAGTCGCAAAGAGCTGGACACGACTGAGCAACTTTCACTTTTTACATTTTTACTGACAGAAATATTCGATCAAAGTTTTCATTTTCCAAGTCCCTGCATCTGACCCCAACAATTCTGTGAGATACTTTACAGAAGAGGAAACTGACACTGGAAAGGACCTACTCAGAGTCACATGGCAGAGAAGCAAAGCCTGACTCAAACCCAGGTCCCACCCCGCAGAAGTCTAACACAATCTTTAAAATCAGTAGCTCCTAACTTTTCTTCCCCTTCTATCACACCATTTACACAAGAATTTTATTCCTGTAATATTTATTTCTGGCATGAGTCTCCAAGAAGTGAGAAGGGAAAACACATCCAGCTCCACCTCCCAGAAGGTGATATGGGAACAGAGTCTGAAAAAAAGAGAAAACCCCTGAGAGTCTCACAAGTTTCTCCCCACTCCCCACAGTGCTACAGTCAACCGCCACTCATCTTTTTAATGGTCCAGTAATCACTGATTTCACAGGTGTATACCAGTTGACTAACAATTTTTTTTTTAACTTGAGTAGTAAGCTGCTTCTTACTTGGTTCTGAAAAGTTGCCACTTACCAACGTCTTTCCGAATTCTATAGAGAAGAAGATGACCTTGTTTTGTTCCAACAAGCAGCCATTCCTCTGAAAGAGAAAAGGACCATCAGCTTTAGTAAGACCCTGTTTCTTTAGCTGGGGCTTATAATCAGAAATCAAAGGGTTGAGAAACTGAGTTGGCTTTCCTAATATGTGTTTTGCAAAACTAAGAAATGTTTATATTTGAGAAATGTTTGAGAATCAAATAATTGAAAACAATATTTATTGAATTAGGTGAGACATCAGAGAATGAAAAATGCCCCCAGCTTCATTGTTTCAAAATGAAACTGACCAAAAATATGATAGAAGTTTATAAAATCATAAAATGGGTAGCATAAACAAAAGACTAGGTATGCTTCTATGTGGCATAGCACAGGAAGCTTACAGGACTAACTATCTCAAAAGATGGTCTAACAGATAGCATCAAGAGTTGACAAAGATGTGAAGAAACTAGAATGCTGATACACTGTTGGCAGGAAAATAAAGTTGCAGCCCTATGAAAAACAATCTCCCAGTTTCATAAAAGACTAAACATAGAGTTACTGCATGACCCAGCAATTCCAAAACCGGTGGGTATACACATAATAGAAATGAAAACATGTTCCCACAAAAAAAATGTACATCAATGTTCATAGCAGTGTTATTCACAATAGCCAAAAGGTGGAAACAACCTAAGTATCCACCAACGGATGGGTGGATAAACAAAATGTGGCATATCCATTCAATGGAATATTCCAGTCTGTCAGGGAACATTTGGCAGAAGGCTTCCTGTGTGCTGTTTTCTGATGTCCCTTATTAATCCCTGAATATTCAGAGATGAGTGGAGACGCAAACTTCTCCCAAGGGATAAGGAATACATACATTACTAAAGTAAAAGTAACTATTTAGGGCCTTCTTCCCTTCCTGTTATGGAAAGTGAGTTTTACAACCCCCTCTCTTTGAGATGGATTCTAGCCTTACGTTTTCTGGATAAGTTGTAAGATTTTTGATCTTTATCTTTGCTGAAAAGTCTATCTTGTAAGACAGTATATATACGCCCACATTATGCTGAATAAACGCCTTTACTCCATCAGAGTCTTGGTCCCCATGTCTCTATTCATTTCTCTCTTTCTCTCCTTTCTCTCTTCCTTTATTTTCTTATCGTTGACTCTGTACCCCCAAACCCCAGCCCATTAAAGGGCCGTAACACCAGTCATTAAAAGAAATGAAGTGGTGACATACGCTACAATGCAGATGGATCTGACAATAGTATGTAAAATGAAAGAAGCTAGACAAAAAAAGCTACATATTGCATGATTCTATTATATTACATGAAATGTCCAGGATAGGCAAATCTAGAGACAGTAAGATTAGTGGTTGCCTAGAGCTGGTGGGCTTAAGGATAATGCAGCTAGTGGGCTTGGGGAAAAAGAAATGCAATTTCTTTTCAGGGTTATGAAAATGTTTTGAAACTGACTGTGGTGATATCTGCACAACTTTGTGAATGCACTGACAACCACCGAATTGTACACTTTAAATGGGTGAGTTGTATGGTATATGAATTATATCTCAATATAGCTCTTACTGTAAAAAAAAAAAAGAAAGAAAAGATGGTCTTGGTTACTGGTTCTTAAATTTTGATGTGCATCAGAATTATTTGAGGATTTATTGCAATAGATTAGTAGGCCTTGCCCTCAGTTTCTGATTCAGCAGGTCTGGAAGCTGAATTTCTGGGCCTGGGAATCTGCATTTCTAATAAGTCCCAGGCAATGTTTATGCTGTTTGTCTAGAGACAGTATTTTGGGAGACACTGGTCTTGGCTAAAAGTCAAAAGGTTCTGCAAGGACTTAAATAATTACCCTGACAGATTTATATTAAATAATTAAGGTAAATTAAGCATGTACAGATATTTCCTCGGCTTTTTGATGTTGTAACATAAAGGTCACCCTTCCCTTCATAAACTTCTAGATTCTGTGTAAAATAAAATATTGGATAATGATACAGACAAACTTTACTGAGGATGCATTGTATTCCTGGAAATGCTAAGCACTTATCACATGCTATAACAACTATTCTTTGAAGAAGGTCTTTTTCTTTTTTATAAGAACTTTTAGCAATACCACATGTGGGATCTTAGTTCCCCAACTAGGGATTGAACCCACACCCCCTGCAGTAGAAGCATGGAGTCTTAACCACTGGACCGCCAGGGAAGTATGTCCTTAACTTAAATCTATATTTTATAGATGAGGAGGTTGAGGCCTAGGGAATAAGTAACTTGTCCAGAGTCACACATTTAGTAAGACATGTGTAGCAGAGGTAAGACTCCAACCCCATGATCCCATGGACTGTCCATGGAATTTTCCAGGCCAGAAAACTAGAGTGGGTAGCCTTCCCCTTTTCCAGGGGATCTTCCCAACCCAGGGATCGAACCCAGGTCTCCCACATTGCAGGCAGATTCTTTACCAGCTGAGCCACAAGGGAAGCCCAAGAACACTGGAGTGGGTAGCCTATTCCTTCTCCAGGGGATCTTCCCAACCCAGGAATCAAACCAGAGTCTCCTGCATTTTGGGTGGATTCTTTACCAGCTGAGCTATCAGGGAAGTCCTGATATGAAGCACATGCTATGATGCACTTATTACAGCATCTCATCTCAAAACAACAGGTGTTAGCCACAGGCTATCTGAAAGGTATGGTTATGTTTATAAAACAGGTTTGGAGCCACAACAGAAATAATTCTCCAGGTTGATGTCCTTAGTCTTTCAAAAAAAGATAATGACTCTGTCCTCTTTTAGGTTTTAAAGTAGAGGCAGGACACAGAAAGTAAGATAGTGTGCTCTCAATGACATAAGTGGAATCGAGAAATAACACTAGCTCCAGTGGAATACTGGTGATTTATGTCAAAGCAGAACATGGTGGGGGAAAAGAATGCAGCCCACAGGTTTGCTTTGAAAAATATATTATGTTTATAACTACTTATATTAATAGATATCAATGTACCGAGCAATTGATAATATTAAAGTTGATTTTCAGGACACCCATTAATATTTCAAATACAAATAAAACAAAAATTTTTAAAAATTCACTTACACATAAAAACCTACAGCAAAAAGGCCAACATACTGTTCACCATCTTCCCCATCCTCTCCACTGTGACCCTCAAACACCTGCCAGTTCCTGTTTTTCTTTACCTCTTTCAACAGGTTCATCAACTACCCTATCAACTTTACCTCTACAAGGTACCTGGCAACAACCCTCTCCCAGAGTCCCCGGGGGCCCCTCAGCTGGTCTCATGTTATGTGTCCTTCCATGTTTGCTGTCTGTTACCTTAAAGCACATCTCCAATGCTGTCAGACTGGGGTTTAAAAAATTCTCATGAAGCTGGACTACCAAAATATGAAGCCAAACTCCAAACCATGACTTTTAAGGGTGTGCTTTCCATTTTTATTGAAATGTTTATTTGCCGATAGACATTTCTATCAAATGTCTACTCTACTGGTGATAAAATGGAGTCAAATAAATTCATGGAAAATTAAAAAAACAATTTAATTGAGGGACTTCCTTGGTGGTCCAGTGGTTAAGAATCTGCTTTGCAAGGCAGAGGACAAAGGTTTGACCCCTGGATGAAGAACTAGGACCCAACATGCCTTGGAGCCTGAGAGCTGTGACAAGAATCCGACATGCAGCAACTAACACCCAATGCAGCCAAATAAAATAAATAAATTCAAGAAAAAACTTCTTAAAAATTTTTAATTGAAATTTTATTTGACCCTTCTCAATTATTCCTCTGGAGATGCTGATGAAAATGCACTTATCATACATGCAACGTATTGAAACAGCTTTCTTTTAACTAGTAAAAGCACCATACACATATTCATTTCTAGTACTCAATGTCAAGGAAAAAGAGTGCATCATCCAGACATAACAATGGCAAAGAGCTCTGACGAGGCCTGATTTGGTTACAGAAGTCAACGGGGATTCAGGTGGCCACAGAACCAACCCAGGCTGGAGGACCAACCCAGGCTCAGGTGACCAGAGGACCAATCCATGCATGCTCTATGTCACCAGACAACAGCGCCGTGTGCACAAAACACTGAAAATGAAAAGCCTGCAGAGCAGGCAGAGCATGGGGTAGGTAGATAGTCTCTTCTGGGACTCGACACTGCATGTCAGAAAGTGGAACACACTACGCAAATGGGTAACACAGGCAAAAACAAAGGAGAGTCAGCCCTAGAAAACTCCCACTGGCCTAATCCTGAGCCACGAGATCATAGACAAGATTCCTCCTGGGAAGGAAGGTGGAGCCCTCTAGCTCACAATTACTCTAGTGAAACTCCATCCAACAGTGCAGCTCAGTCCAAATGCATGTGATAAACCCCCACTGCTGAATGTGGCAGGGAGTACAGAGATGAACAGGGTAGTGGTCATTTCCCTTCTTTGAGTTACAGGGCAAAGAACAGTGTTTCTCAAAGCATCAGCCCCTAATTAGCTGTGTCAGAATCACTTGGATTTATTAAAAATGCCCACTGCTGAGCCCAGCTCCCAGAGATTCTGATGCAGGGATTCTGCAGTGGTGACCTGAAATTTGCATTTTTAAATTTCTTCATTATATGAAACATTTACTTAATTCCAAAGCTAAAACTATGAGAAGTCCATCCTTCCACTTCACCTTGTTCTCTTCCTTCTGCTGTAAGTAAGCATTTTAATCATTCTTGATTTATTTCTCCATTGTTTCTTTGGAAAACAAATAAAAATGATTTGGTATACACACATACAGATACATACACACACATACCTATATTTTTTATAGGCTCTGAATATATATTAAAGTTTGAGAACCAAGCTCTAGAGTCAGATATGATTTACCAGATTCACCTTGGAAAAACTACTTAAATTTTCAGGTTCTTCCTCTGGAAAATGGAGTTGTTATTATTACATAAATGCTTACTACACCTAAGTACTCAATACTCAACAATGGAAGCCCTTACTATTAGTCAGCTGAACAAATATTTAGTAAGTATCCATTATGAATCAGGAACTGTTCTAGGCACAGTAAATAAACCTATGTACAAAACAAAGTTGCTGCTCTGAAGGAACTTCTACTCTAATATGGAAGGGCAGAGACAATAATAACATACAAAATAGCAGTAAGAAGCTTCTGTGATAAGAAGACAAGGCTGAGTAAAAGAGGAGCACATTGGTGGAAGTGGCATTTTCTTTTATAGAGAATAGCTCAGGAAGGTCTTGCTGATTTATGTGATATTTCAGCAAACGAAATGAGGAATGAGCCATACATCTAGGACAAGAGACTGTCAGGCAGAGGAAGCAGCAAGTGCAAAGGCCCTGAGATAGTTACATGCTTTGTGTGTTCATGGAACAAGAACGACCATGTTAACTAGTAGCAGAGAGGAGCAAAGAATATAGGCCATAGGCGAAAAACAAGGAACATAACTAGAGGCCTGATCATGACAGGTGTTGCCAGTCATGTTAAGGACTTTGGAATTTATTCCAGTTGTGACGTGAAGCTACTGGAGGGTTTTGAGCAGAGGAGATGCAAACAGATGAAGTTTGCAAAGGATCTCTCTACCTCTGTGTAGATAAAATACTGCAAATGGCACAATGACAAACCCAGGATGATGAATCAGAAGACTATTATAGTCATTCAGATGGGAGAGACTGGTACCTTCATCAACAGTAGAGATGGAGAGAAGTGACTGGATTGTGGAATTTCTCAGGAGGTGGAGCAGATAAGATTTGCTGATGGATTGGATGTGGTGTATAAGAGACTAAGAGAAGTCAAGGATAATTCCAAGGCTTTGGGGTTTAGCCAAAAGGGTAAACAAGAGATAATGGGAAACAGGGGGACAGGCACGTTTTAAAATCAGAAACTGTTCTGGCCATGCAACCAGATATCCAAATGAAGATACTGAAGAGGCAGCTGGATTCTACACTTTGGAGTTTTGGGAGAAGTCCTCCTCCTCCTCCTCATCACCATCAGTATCTTCCTCACTTCCATGTCCCAGAAGATGGGATTACAGTGGCTCTATGACATCTTCCAACTCAAATATTGTCTGGCCCTCCAGAAGCCTGGAGGTTTCTGGATGAACTTTCCACCTAAGGTCACAAAGTAGACAGAGGGATAATAACTAGAAACAGCAATATTTACTGCTGCTAAAGCCTGAGAATAAAGTAGTTTTGAGGCACAAGGCAGCAAATGGTCTCTCATAGCTTAATACCTAGTGCAGCAATCTCGTAGGCAACAGGTGTTTCTCCTGTGTTGCTGGAGTTTAGACAGGCCAAAAACTACCTCCTATTTCAAAAACTGTTTCTGGAAAGCACAGGTACAGAAAATCTTTATGGTAACAAACTGCAGCTGGTGAAAGAGCCTGAAATATGTGGACTAACTAGTCCCACAGGGCATCAGGGTCAAGGATGCTGACAAGCTAAGTGGAGTGTGGTGAGCGGCTGCATCCATCCTTTTCAGAAACATGTCCGAGGCTGAGTGGATTAGCCTTCCCTCCGTGATCATATATTAGGCAGCATAAGTCTCTGTTATCATTTATCTTGTATTGTAATCTGTTCACATTTCTTTGTCTGCCACTGGGTGTCCCAGGAACACAGGCACTGCTTCTTACTCATCTTTGAGTTCCTATCTCTAACAGAGAGACTGGCCCATGCAGGCACTTAATACACACTTGACAAAGAAACAGAGGAGTGATCCCCTTTGTGCTGAGTGTCAGGTCTTTCATTTTTTCAATTTCTCTTTTTTTCCTCTATTTATTTTTAACTTTTACTGAGAGCATTTAATGACAGAAAAATGGGGGTTTTCTTAAGATATCTGGAGGAAGCAGAATTCTCTCCTTAACCCTAGGACAGATTGCTGTGGAGGGGTGTGACTTTAAAAAGTCCCAGAGCTGAACAACCACTGTTACTGTATAGCGCAGGGGCCTATATTCAGTATCTTGTGAAAACCATAATAAAAAAGAAGATGAAAAATAATGTATAATATATGTAAAACTGAATCATTTGCTATACAGTAGAAATTAACACAACACTGTAAATCAATTATATTTTAACAAAATAAAATTTGGGGGAGAGTGGGGGGTGCACATATTAATAAGATATGTAGTGAAGGTACCTTACTGAAAAGGATGTGAAGAACTCTGACTGAGTGACACGGTCCATGACAATGAATAGAATGCCAGCTACCACCAAGATTCCACCAGGCCCAGCATGATACTCAGCTCAGTCAGTATAAAATCTGATTAAGGTTCTGAGTCACCTTGATTTCTAGGACCTGGACATTAACAGGAAAGACTGAAATTACTTCTGTTTGGTCTTTGGTTATCAGACACACAAACACTCGTGGATAGGAGCATAATGTTCACAGTTAGGAGTCCAGGTTTATTTCAGAAACCATTTGTATTCTAGAACAGAGACACCTGATCTTGCTTTCTGTACTGGCCAATTCCAAGTGGATCATGCAACGTTTTATGGGTTAGGTTTCCTGACAGCCCGAAATGACCCTCTTCTACGTATAGGAGTTAGGTAACTTGGGCATTTTGATTATGAGACAATCAACCACTTGGCTAGATTAAAAGTGGCGAGTAACAAGTTAGCTACAGTAATTAGAAGTAAGTGATGAGTGACCATTAAGGGGGAAAAGACACAGCTGCTAACTTGTTCAATGCGAAACAAGCAAACAAAAAGCAAAACCGTGTTGTCTTTCACCTGGAAAACAACACAGTCTGGACAAGTTCAAGCCCCTAACCGTCTGAGAACTTCTGTAGAACTTTGTTACCCAAACTAAAGACTTATTGGTAACAGAAATGAGCCCAGACTGAGTAGTTAATAAGGAAAGTTCCACCTCCAACTCCCTACCGAGGAGGGCAAGGGCAGGTGAACATCCCTAAATGTCTGGATCCCAGGAGATCGCCCAAACAGCTCCACCGCCCTCGCTGTCAACAGTGCTCTGCCTCCCCTCATCCTAGGCCCCTCTTGGAGGACGCCCGACCAGAGTCCACACAGTCAGAGGCCGTCCACCTCCCTAGCCTCGTGAAAGATCTCAGCCGCTCCCGCGCTGACCCCGCCTGGTCCCTCGTCTCACCCCAGGCAGCCAGACAGTCGATCTGCAGAGGCAGCTTTTCTAGGATCGGCACCGGCTCGAAGGCGTCGTGCATGGCGGCAGGCGCAGTCGCCGCCACAGCCTCAACCGGACTGTGCCGGGTCAGGTGTGGGGCCGGAATCAGGACCAGGGAAGAATGGGGACCTCGGCTACTGGCCCTCGGGTAACAGAGCCATCAACAACACCGGACTTCCTGCAGAATTAAGCCCGCCCCTTCCGCAGCCGAAGCCCCGCCCCTTCCTCCCAAGTTCCTCGCGCAATCTCCAGGAGTCATTTGACAGCTAAGTTCCGGTTTTCCGCTTGACCATCGTGGAGCCCGAGTGGTCATGGATTTAACAGAGTAGAAAAGGGATCTTAATCTTGGAACTGTCTTAGGCATCAGAGCATGATGAGGAATTCAGGCTTTGGCGTTAGTTAGACTTGGGATGGAGACCTGTTATTTTGGAAATGAGCTCAGCAGCTGTGGCGTTTAAGAAACAAGCTCTAGAAGCCTTAGTTCTGTATCTGCTAAGTGATGGTAGTGTTGTGTACCTAAACTCGTGAGTTCTTAGCACAGCTGACATTCTAAGCACTCAATCAATGGTAGTTTTAGTATTACCATTATAAACCCAACTAATTCGCAGTAACTTTCCCCTTTATTTTAGGGACTCATCGAGGCCAGTGGTTCTCAAAAGTATGGTCCCTAGGTCAGTATCACCTGGGAACCTGTTAGAAACGCAGTCCCAGACCTCATCCAGCCCTACTGACTCAAAACAATGGAGGTGGGGAGGGGTGGGTGGTGGCCCAACTGTGTTTTAAGAAGTCCCCAAGGTGAGTCCATGAACTTTTATTTAAAGTTTGAGAACCAATGCAAGAATGATCTGTATCTGGCAGTTTACCCCCAAGAAAACAGCTAGTATGCCATAAAGTGAAGTATTTGGTTTAAAGCAAAATGTAAAAGAAAAAAGGAGTGAGTCTGTGATATAACCATATTAAAAAAAAAAAAAAACCCTACAGCGCTGGTCAACTTTTAGTTTCTTCATCTGTAAATGAGGAATACTGCCCCATCTTTATCAAATACTGTTTCTGATAATCAATTGAAGTATTTTCAAGTAGTAAGAAACATACAAATTGCTAAAGAAATCTTGCAGCTGATTTTCCCCATATAAACTGACCACCTTGAAAATTTAGAATTACCAGCTGTTCTGCTAGAAGGCCTACTACCTTGTAGTTCCAGTTCAGGACCAAAATAAACAATGTAGACTCTTAAGTTGTTTACAGGTTAATGTGATAACATAAATTACTTCTGAACCTAGTCTAAGAACTGATACACTACAGCCAATCACATTAACACAAGAAGCCATGAGAGAACAGAATTACCAGGCTATAGAATTTGTGCTATACACCCCTGTTTGTAACAGTAGGTTTCTGGGAATTTCCAGGCAGTCTGGTGCTTAGGACTTGGCACTTTCACTGTTGGTGAGGGAACTAAGATCCTGCAAGCCATGTGGTGTTTAAAAAAAAAAAAGGGTTTTGCCTAGTTTCAAATTAATATCTAACCCGTCTCAAAAATATATGACCAACTATCCTGCTGCATTATGACCACTATTCACTCGCTAAGTTTTGGTGTGGGAGAACAGAAGCATACAAACTTAATACCAGCCCTTTGCAAATGGGTTAACCTGAGAATAGGCAGTTTGTATTGTTTCTTAAGAGATACTATCTAGGTGATTTTTGTTGTTGTTGTTAATCACCATACCAAACAGCAATAGAGAAATGTTACATAAACACTTTAGTGAAGATTGTAGTCACATGGTCACTGATTTTAACGGAAAATAAGACAACATAGAATAAAAACCATGGAAGGAAAATTTCGATGAGAGTGGAGAAAGAAGGGTCTTCAGAGAAAGTCTGGAAAAAAAGTGACAAAAAACATGAATTTTGTTAAAACTTTTTAATATTAAAAAGTGGCATGAACTTTCTATGTAGAACAAAAACTCTTGGGAAGGCAAAATTGGACAAAATCATTCAAACAAATAATAGTGCTTCAAACGAATCCCATCACCTTGTGATGTTTCTTATAAACCATCCCTAAGCCAACACCAGATACAAGTACAGTCAATCCTAAAAAATGAGCAGCAGTCCAGGGCCTCCACATTATTTCATGCAGAAAAAAACTGTTTAAGAAAGAAGGACATATTTCCTTTATATTAGCTCCTGCTTCTGAAGCATTATAATCACTTTAGCAGGGTGCTCACTCACACGCACTTATGATGGAGTGCCTTTCTGCATCTAGTGCAACACCCAGTGAAAGGCATGAAGGCAAACAAAGCACTGCCGAGGACTCCACAATGCTGCCCTTGAAGGCTTACAAAACAGTAGTTAAAAGTTCTGGAGTGTGCACCACATTGCCAGCAATGGGATGTGTCACAATAGCAGATGTCAAAAGAGTTAAGCTAATATTTCTCTCTAAAGTACATCTGAAATAGAAAAATCTTTAATATACACCATTTGTAAACAAAATTGCACTTGATTTTGCTTCTTCAAATGATCTAAATCACACTGTAACAGTCTCTCTCTCTCCCTTTTTTGTCATTGTTGTTGTTCTTTTAATCACTGACAGAACTGTGGCTCCTTAATGCAGGACTTTTTTTTTTTTCCTCTAAACTACCTCTGCAAGATTTAACCTTGGCTTCCCAGGAAATGCAAAGATAATTAACAATTTCACCCATCACCTACGTAATTCCCTAAATAAATAAAAATTACAGGCAGTTGCTCCTGGATATTACGTATTATGGCGTTGATGTCACAGTTCTTCAGAGGATGTTAAATTTTTTAGTTTGACAGATTAAACAATTTAAACATTATAGAAGGTTTAGGAACAACATACACAAGTTGCATAAACATCCATGTCAGGGTGTGGGAGGGAAAGGGACATCAATGCTGCAAATAAAAAACTTATAGATTCTTTTCATCCTATGAACTTGTTTTCAAGAGAATGTTCTCCTTGTTCCAACACCTCTCGCCAGCTCCAATGCACAAAGATCAAGGAACAGATCGAGATGTCATTGCCTCCTTTAATCCTATGGAGCAGTGCAGTGACTAACATAGAAGCTGATCTCTTTCCAGGTACTAGGCATCCTCAGTTGCAAATCTTCCCATGCTTTACTCCATTTTGGACCTTTCAAAGTGTGTAATCATTCGTTCCTAGGGAGGAAAAAGTTATTTTAAGTATATTAATTTTAAATGGTCTACATTCCAAATATCTTTTACAAAAATGATCACAGGTTTTCTTAAGTACTTGCTTATGTCCTTTAGCTATTTAGAGCAATGGTTTCTAATTATCTATGGAGATTGTGAAACATAGATGTCCAAGTACAAAGACTAACTAAAGTAAAATCTCTAGGCTTCTGGACAACAAGCCACAAATCAAAAGGAACTGTGTATTTTAGAATCACTTAAGGTTTAATAAAAATGTGTACCTCCTGTGATTTAGGAATTTAACTTAATGACAGAGTCAAGGATATGGGCAAAGATTTAGCTTGTACCATCTCTACTACTGTAACAGAATACTAGAAAGAATTGTGTCCAAAAATATAAGACTGTTAGGCAAACTACAGTATATCCTGATTAAAATTACATCTGATGAAAAAGTTCCAGACATCTGTTGCACAACAATGCACATATAAATTAACACTCTGTACTTGAGAAAGGTTAGAATGGTAATTTTATGTGTTTTCCATTATAATTTTTTAAAATCATGTAAAAAATTACACTTGATTATAAAACAGTTATTTATAATATGCTGTTTCAATTGAAAAAAATTAATGTAATACTATTAAATTTCACAGTAACGACACAGGAATTTTACTTTAGAATATTCTTCATTTTTCCCAAACTCTGACAGAACTGTCCTTTACATAGTTTTTCTTAGAAATAACCCTCCCTGAAGCTCTCTGTTCTCCTGTTCCATTTGGACTAGCTGCTCTCCAAACCTGTTGCTCAGTTGTCACTGAGAATTTCTTACATCATCATCCTAGGAATTTATCCCTGCCTCTGTTTCAGATCCTTGATTTCCTGGATCCAAGTTTTTCTCTTTATAACTCCCTCATATTCATATGTTTTATGAATAAACATCTACATAGTAATTTTACTTTAGAATACTTTCTATTTTTATTTTAGAATACATTTCCTGAGAAAGCACACATAGAATGTCAATTATTTTATTTTTTGCATGACTGAAAACATCTTTATTTTACCCTCAATTGAGTACAGAATTCTAGTTTGAAATTAATTTTTCTCAGAATTCAAATACATTGTTCTATTATCTTCTAGCTTCCAATGTTGTTGAACAGTCTGATGCTGTTTTGATATCTAGTCCTTTATCTGTTTCTCTTGCAATTCATTTAAGTTCTTGAACCATTTTTTCATACAGGAAAATATAAAACCATGAAGTCTGCCACCAAAAGTACTACAGTAAACACATATTCCCCTGAACAGCACAACTGGGTTTCACATACTCAGTCCTCTCTGGTTGAAATATGGATGTCTGGAAAGCTGAAGCCAAAAGGGAACTCCTGAAGACCAACTCATTATAAGCAGAAGGTGGCGCCCAAGAGAAAGAACGGAGAATACATCACAAAAAGCCAAGTGTTCTGTGAACAGGCTTGTCTGAACGGTAGAGTTCTCAGTTAATTCAATGCATAAAACAGCTAAGGAATCTGACACTGTGTTGCACCACACAGCAGGTCAGTGGGAAGTGAAGAGACCATTTTTAACAGTCAATCCAATACACAACTGGGCAAAGTAAGTCACAACTGGGCAAAGGTTTTTAGAAGGCTTTCTGAAATCAAGATAACCTCAACATTTAAACATGTCTAGAAGAGGTTTCCATGAACTCAGACTGCAAGTCTTATATAAGATTTCATGAGAAACCTTCTAGATGAAGCGTATGGAGCCATATTAAGATTAAAAATCAACATAAACATTCTGTTGTTGTTCAGTCTCCAAGTTGTGTCCGACTCTTTGTGACCCCATGGACTGCAACAACATAAACATTAGAAGTATACTAATTATCCTTATTATCTGTAAGATAATGACACAGTACTGATAGTAGGTAACAAAATCAGGCCATCACTGAGTCAAATAAATCAATGTTCTTGAATAAAAGACTGATGTCTGCCTATTAAGCTACCAGACACAAAGTTCACGTATTTATTATTTGATTACTAACCTCATCTGAATCCAGAAGGGCTGGAAGTGCTCTACAGAGAGAAAAACAAACTGATAAATGTAAAATAAAGCCATAAATGGTTCATAAAGGATAATGGAATAATGAGTATGATTTAATGACATTTCAGGAAAAGACCAAAAAACCCACATGAATCAGTTACTAAAATTGTATGGACTTTAATAGGATCAATGTTTAATTAACATTGTAGACATCGAAAGGAACTCAAAAATTCCAAAAGGATTACCCCACTCATTTTGGGAAGACCTATAGCTAAATCTTTCTGAGCAGAAATGTCATCTGAATGAACAATCTGGATTACTTTCATTTGTATTAATACATCATTCCTAGTTTTCAGTTTCTAACATCTTTTAATGTTTTTAATACTTTAAATTATTTACAATAATTTAATCTTTTACTTCTAGAGTTAACTACAAGCATTCTCATTACTGTTCTTCAGCTCAATTCATTTAAATAAAATACTACTTTGAAAAAGTATTCTTGTGATAATGATTCAAAAACTTACACATCTGTCACAGAAGAAGGAACATTTTCTTCTACCCACTTTAAATCATCTTCCTGCTGAGAACACATAAATGCCAGATGTCACTAAAATGCCCAAAATATACATCTCAACTAAGGATCTAAAGAGGTCTCAATTAAATCTTTTGTCACTCTGAATTAGTATATTCACATAACAGGACTGAAAACATAGAAGTCACATAATTTAATTTAAAAACTAAACTATATATACCAAATATAAAATAGTATCTTATATCCCTAAATGCTTTCTTTTCAGTAGTGTAATCCCTAGAGTTTTTACTTCATGTAAGCTTTGAGCCTTAAAAATTAAATAAATTCTAAAGCCCTTTTAAATGTAGAGTGAATGCACAGTTCTGAAGGAAAAAATAGCTTACTGAAAAAATCTTGATCTTTTTTCTTTAAAAATAAAATCAAAATATAGTTGATTTACAATGCTGTGTTAATTTCTGCTATGTGGCAAAGTGTTCAGTTATATATATATTCTTTTTCATTTTCTCTCCATTATGGTTTATCAGAGGATTTTTTTTAAAGTTATATTGGAGTATAGTTGAATTTCAATATTGTGTTAGTTTCAGATGCACAGCAAAGTGAATCAGTGATACATACATCCACTTGTTTTTAGATTCTTTTCCCTAATAGGCCACTGAAGACTAGTAAGTAGAGTTCCCTGTGCTATATAGTAGGTCCTTGCTGTTTATCCACCTATATATAATAGGTTGCATTTGCTAACCCCAAACTCCCAATCCTTCACTCCCCCACTGCTCCCCGCTTCCAACCATAAGTCTGGTCTCTATGAGTCTTTTTCTGTTTCATAAATTGGTTCACTTGTATCATATTTTAGATTCCACATTTATGTGACATAATATGATATTTGTCTTTCCCTTTCTGACTTACTTAGTATGGTAATCTGTTCATCCATGTTGCTACAAATGGCGTTAGTTCATTCTTTTTTATGGCTGAGTAGTATTCAATTGTGTATATGTACCCCATCATCTTTAGCCATTCATCTGTTGATGAATATTTAGGTTATTTCCATGTCTTGGCTATTGTGAATAGTGCTGCTATGGACACGGGGAAAGGGCCTACATCTTTTAGAATTATGTTTTGTCCAGAAATATGCCCAAGGGTAAGATCCCTGGATCATACGGCAACTCTTTTAGGAGCCTCCATATTGTTCTCCACAGTGCCTGTACCAATTTACATTCTCAACAGCAATGTAGGAGGGTTCACTCTTCTCTACACCCTTTCCATTATTTGTTATTTGCAGACTTTTTTATGATGGCCATTCTGACCAGTATGACGTAATATCTCATTGTAGTTCTGAAACTATCTTGATCTTTACTACAAAAAAGACCACCTTAGGTTATTAATGAGGCTATGATTACACTGATGAAAACCATTACACAGAGCCATCAGTATGGTCTGGAACTTTTTTAGGACATAGCAGTAAACCATCTAGTTAAAGATTACCAGGTCCCAGACAGAATCTCTTGGTATCTCTGTTTTTAAAAATGTTCATTATCTAATATGTTAGAAAAAAATCACTAAGACCTGTACATAACTGCTGAGCTCCACCAAGGCCAGAGGATAGGACAAAAAGAAAAGATGTCATACTTACTGCTTTATTTACTTTACTATTTCCATTTGGTTCTTGTTTGGTACTTCTCATTTTCATTCCTTCTGTAGAAGAAAAAAAAAAGTAGCTATGGTTAACTATGTCAATGACCACACTGACAGCAAAAGTAGATCCAGAGCTTCATTTTAAGCTTCCTGACACTAAATTATACTACAGGTAAGCTTCTTCATCTTTACATTTGTGCTGGAAAGTTCAAAGTAAAATTTTCAGCTCATCTACAGCAAGTAAACTGGACATTTAATGTGCCATTCTTCACTGAACATGGTTTCATCTAAAGACTGAAACACTTACTTTCCTCTAACTTTACCACACACCCAACTGAAGAACAGCAAGTTGTACAAGAATAAATGTACTTATATCAAAGTATCTTGATTTTGACACTCAAAATGTTATATTTCCTTTACTCCATTTCTAAAAACCAGAAAAGAATATTTAAAGCACAAATAAAATGTGACTTTTATCACTACCAAAGCTTTCTTTCAGCATAGGTTCCTTTTGTTCATCATCCTCCTCTTCCTCAGACAATGGTGAAAAGGCAAACCTGACAGAAGAAAGGTAGAAGAAAAAAATTAGAAAAGGAAAAACACTACTCCACTATCTGGATTTTACAGGACTAATTATTGAAACCTCAACTACAGTCATTCGTAGTATCAGTTTCATGAATAACACAACAGTTCCTTCCCTTCAGAAAGTTCTCAACTGCTGCTCTGAACGAGAGAAGCAGGATGGTATCATATTTATGAGTGCAGGCTCAGCCACAGACTACTTGAGACCTTAGACAAGTTCCCTATTCTCTATGCCCCAGGTTCCTCATCTGTAGATGGGGATAATAGAACATTACTGTAATAAAGACAGCAGGTAAGTTATTTCAAATAAAGGCTTAGAACAATACATCACAGTAAGCACTGAATAAATATTCATTTATAAGCATATGTACCATACAGGGGTAAGCATATAATTCAAAATTTCAGCCTTCAAACTGGTAGTTATGATTTGGAAAGTCTGATTGTGTTGTGTTCCAAGTAATTTATCTCTCCACAACTTCCAAGAGGTTCAGCAAAGCTGCTACTAGATAGGTAATTCTCAGAATGCTTAGCCGTGAACTCATTCTGAACTTTTCCTTTTACTATTGCTTATTATTTTTATTTTCTTGTTTTAAAGTCTCCCTTACATGATAAACTCTTTATAAGCTAGGAATAATAGGGAACCCTTATAACCTCTTACAGGGTAACTAACAAAAATTCACAACCCCAGCGATCCCAAGGCACTCACTAGTACTGAGTACATGCTATGTGCCAGTGTGTTCTTAAAAGTTCCCTTGTATACACAGAGAGATCTAGTCTTCCACCCTGACTGATGGGAGGAGATCTCTATGTCCCTGGCATGTCCTGCCTGATATCAGTGTCATTGGTTACCCACTCTGGCTCTGGTCACAGGACAGTCTAACAATGTGATTTGTTATTAAGCTCTGTGATGGTCAAGAATCCACCTGCAATGTGGGAGACCTGGGTTCGATCCCTGGGTTAGGAAGATCCCCCAGAGGAGGGCATGGCAACCCACTCCAGTACTCTTGCCTGGAGAATCCCCACGAACAGAGGAGCTTGGTGGGCTACAGTCCATGGGGTCACAAAGAAGTGGACACAACTGAGTGACTAAACACAGCATCTACTCTGGGGCACACAATATCACTTCCAATCTCCAGAAGAACCAGCAACTAAAGATTACAAGCCTGACCTCCAGGCCCTCCTTGGAGACTGAAGGTTAGCCATACGGGCAGCAGGTAATCAAACCCCAGTAGTGTCCCACAAGCTCGGGTGAGTTTCCCTCAGCTGGCAATACACAGTGTGTACTGTCACTGTCATCTATACAGCGCAACCAGGAGGAAGGACACCGCCTGCGACTCCATGGGAGCAGACAACTGGGAGGGATGCACTGGGACCCCTCCTGGACTCCGTATTGTAAGTCTCTCCTCCAAGCCGATTTCAATGTTTACCCCTTTTCTGTAATAAACTATAGCCATGAACCAACAGCTTTCAGGGACTTCTGAGTCCTTTTAGTGAATTATCAAATCTGAACTGGTTCCGCAAACCCTTGAACTTGCAACTGTGTGTCAAAAGTGAAGACAGTCTTATAAGGACCATTCCCTCAGATTTCATAGCTTGGCTAACTCCATGTAGCCAGGAACATTTCTTGGTCTTTGTGGAATGTACTTCTGGTTTGAGGGGTGGGGGATGGAAAGAGAAGGTAGATAGTTTACAATAAATAAAGTATATACATTTTAGAAGACAATAAGTGCACTGAAAGAAGAAATGGGGCATAGGGGTATTAGAGGATATAAAAATAAATGTATGTAACTGTAGGACCCTCTACGATCTTCCTCACCCCACTACCCTCCTCCTCCCTGGCTCCAAACTCTCTGCTGGCCTTTTGTTTGTAGAAAAACTTTACCTTCCTAGGTCTTCCCTGAGTTCCAAAGAAAAAATGTAATCAGAGAAATGAGAAAATGCAGAAGCAAAGGAAAACAGTCAAGCAAGACAAAACCATAATCTTTCAGTCATTTAGCATAGTCAAAGACACTTAAGTTCCTCCTTACGGGCTACGTATAATATTCTAAGTCATATCCTTTGAGCTGTTTTTCAGATACTGAAACCCCTCCATCAGGTGGAACTATGTGCTGCCAAAAGTCAATAGATCCCAGACTGGTTGGAATGAGAAGGTTGATGGGTACCGACTCCCAATTACCTCACCTCTAACCAATCAGAAGAACGTCCACGAGCTGATCATACACCCATACCCCTACTCCCTATCTTTAAAAACCTTTCTCTGCTCTGGAGTAGGAAATGGCAACCCCCTCCAGTATTCTTAGCTAGAAAATCCCATAAACAGAGGAGCCTGGAGAGCTTAAAAAAAAAAAAAACCTTTCTCTGAAAACCACAGGGGAGTTTGGGTCTTTTAAGCCTAGCTGCCCAGACTCGTTGCTTGTGTTCTGCAATAAACACTGTACTTTGCTTCACCACAATCCAGGGTCAGCAGAGGGGCCTTACTGTGTATGGGCAAGCAAGTCTAAGTTTGGGCTGGTAAAATGTACAAGAGTATTTAAAACATTCTCATAGCTTATTCCTATTTTTAATGTTCTTGTGCATAAATTTACAGTAATATTTACTATTACAGTAATACAGTAATAAACTATTTATTTACAGGCCATTATTTATTTACTTAGATTGAAGCTGGGTTTTTAAAAAAGGTATCCATAATTTTTCTTTTTCTTTTATCAAGTATAGATTACAATGTTAATTTCTTCTGTAAAGAAAAGTGATAGTTATACATATGTATACATTCTTTTCTATATCCTTTCCCATTATAGTTTATTACAGAATATAGAATATATTAAGTACCCTGTGCTATACAATAGGACCTTGCTTATCCATTCTATATATAATAGTTTGCATCCACAGCAGGCCTTTAGAAGGACCTATTTACAATGAAGCTCCATGGCTGATGTCTAGTAACTTGTTACTAGAACTGTTCCCTAGCTGGCTAAGGGTGGACCACTGTGCCTAGGCTGTCTGTACAATACAATCTATAATAAAATTTGCTTTGCTTCTGGGCTTTTGGAATTTTGATACATATTAGGTACAAAGTGGGACTTCCCAGATGGCACTAGTGGTAAAGAACCCACCTGTCAAGGCAGGAGACATAAGAGACACAGGTTCGACCCATGGGTTGGGAAGATCCCCTGGAGGAGGGCATAACAACCCACTCCAGTATTCTTGCCTGGAGAATCTCACGGACAGAGGAGCCTGTCAGGCTACAGTCCATAGGATTGCAGAGAGTTGGATATGACTGAAGAAACTTGGCAGGCAGGAAGGTACAAGGTGCTTATGTGGCCAGGCCCCGATAATAACCTGAGTGCTGAGTCTCCAATGGTCTTCCATGGGCAGAAACATTACTGTATTTTTTGTATAGGGAAAAGAAGCATGCACGATGTATAAATACTTCCTTAGAGGAGGAGAACATCAGCAAACAAGGATTTTTCTATACCTGTGTCTTTTTCTCTTGCTGATCTCACCATTTTGCTGTAATAAACTTTGCTCTGGGATTTCCCTGGTGGTCCAGTTGTTAAGAATACCCCTGCAAATGCAGGGGACATGGGCTCCAAACACTGTTCTGGGAGGACTCCACATGCTGCAAGGCAACTAAGCCTGTGCTCCACAACTACCGAACTCACACTCTAGAGCCCACAAGATGCAGCTACCGAGCCTGCGCACTCTAGAACCTGTGCTCTTCAACAGAAGCCACCGCAATGAGAAGGCCATGCACCACAACTAGAGAAAGTCCTTGTGCAGCAGTGAAGACCCAGTGCAGCCAAAAATAATAACAATTAATCAATTTTTTTAAGTACAACTGTATACTGAGTCTATGAGTCCTTTTAAACATATGTGGCCTTGGGAACCCTGAAACACCCAAAGTGGAAATAGTCCAAATGCCTATCAATATGAAACAAGTTGTAGTACATCTGTACCATGTAATATACATATATATATATGCCATCCATGAAAATAGATGGTTTAATTTAAACCTGTTGTCTTGTGCACTCCACAGTGCACTGCTGAGTGAGTAAAAGAAGATTCCACATGTGAACAAGGAATATAATGTGGAAGAATACATCACATTAGCCTATTAACACTGCAGTTACAGAGTGTGCACAATGTACTTTTAAAAAAGGAGAAAGGAAGAGAGGTTAAGCAAACTTTTTTTAAAAAGACTGAAGAAAGGGAAAATTCTTGTGTGTAGATATAGCCAGCAAATGAGCAGAAGATCAATAGATCAATTTGTAGAGGGAGGTGGCAGCAAAGACTGAGAAGCTGCCAGAAATGACAGAGCAGTGGCCCTGCACAGTGCACTGGAAAACAAAGCTTCCGAAGTAGTAGCCTGCAGAGTCTGACCCACAGTATGAGGAGGCAGTCGGCAGATGGCCCTGGTCTCTGGGCAGCTTCGTAAGAGAGGAAGCAGAGCCACACGGAAGCTTGACACTTCCTGAGGCCAGGTCCCTTCAGCTCAGTGCAGCCACGAGTGCAGAGATAAAGGTGACAAGGGAGCACCAAGAGCAGTTTCTGCTCCTGGCCAAGTCAGTCAAGGGGCAGCACTGGCCACGCTCGTCCACCAGGTACTGATGTCTACATATCTGGGGAACTGCTGGGTATGCCTGACGTTAGAGGGATGGTTAAGGGGAACTTTGCTTCCACACTGCAGCTGCTGATGGCATCTGCTTGCAGGACATATGCTGACCACTGAGCTGAAATCCAGAATCTTCCCCTACTCACTAAGACTCAGAAGGATAAGTTTTGACACCAATCAATCATCAGCCTGGCTGCCAAAGGCAAGTATATCCTACATGCAGTACTGTGGAGGCCCGCATCCTGCAGAACGTGTGGCATCTGGAAGCCCTGTATGTGGACGTGCTTCGCCTTCCAGAGCAACCAGAGGCTGAAGGTTGATATCCAGGCACCAGGACCTCATTATCCAAATATAACTATGTTATTTTGAATTCAAATAAATTTCTATATTGACAATAAAAAAGAGTATACATACATGTATCAATACATAACATGACACAGAAATAAATCTATGAGACGTCTATCTACAAAAAAAAAAAATTAATGTAAAGCAGGGTCACCAGACCCTTGGTTATACCATCTCAACCTTTTCCGTCTTTGGTGGTACAGTTGTAGAAATATAAACTTATAACTGTCTAAAGCACAAGAAGAGAGGAGAAAAACAAGGAAAACAAAGGTATGGCTAATAACAAAATAAAAACAGCCAACGCCTAAATAATTGAGATTTACCTACAGTTAAACAAAGCAAATTCACATATCAATTTTTATTCCACAGTCACTTAAGTTCTCATTTTATCCTTTCTGTTGTTACAGTAAGCTGAGCTACCAACTACATAAACTGTTCTTTCCTCCTGGAAAGTAGATAGGTGATAATCTCATTACAATTGTCACAATCTACTTCCCTTTTATTTACCCATACAAATATTAACAGAAGATGTCAGAACTGAGGAGGACCTCATATCAATAGGTATCAATTTCCCCCCTTACTATACGAAGAGGAAACTAAGGCTCAGAGAGATGAAGAGGGGCAGCATGTCAAAAATCACAACTCAACAGGAGAGCTAAGACATGAGCCCAATTTCCTAAATATGGACCCACAAAGTATTACTTCCATTATATGACACAGCCCTAACAGTGTCACTCATTGAACCACACCTAATTGATAACACATCCATTTAGTGGTTATCAGCTTGAATAAGAAGTGTTCCCAAACCTTTGGTTATTCGCGGATGGTCGCCAGAGAACCATGATGACAAAGAGGATCATGGAGAACAGCAACCGCCAGATGGCATCGTCCACCCACAGCTCCCGCCAATCCTACCAAAAGGGGAGAAAAAATTTATATATTAATGTATCATCTTAACCAGCTGTTCTCAAAGCCCTCTGCATAAAACAAGAACCATTTATTTATTCATTCAACTTATATTTACTAAGGACCTGTTATGTGCTAATAAGCACTGTGCCACGTGCATAAGATACAAAGTAACTGAACCTAATTTCTTTCCATGTAGTGTTTACTAAAGAAAATGCACTAAGCAGACAGAATACCTGTCAATGCTTCATTATAGCTGAGAATCTTTAGGGAAGGGTTTTTAATACAAGGTAAGAGAAAGTAACATCAGGTTGTTATTTTTTTTTAAATAATTTTCACTTCTATTTATTTAATTTTACCAAAATAGATCTTTAGCTCCCTCCAAAGAAATGTTACTGTCCATATTCTTTGTTCTCAGATCTTAAGGACACGGTTTTTACTCAGATCAGCATTATTCACACAAACTTAATGATTAAGACTCTGGATTTATTGTTTGAGAATCTTTAGTTAAGGCAAGATTGGGTTATGACAGTTCAGTTACCATTTATAAAATTCTCTTGCACTACTGGTCTATATTATATATGGTATATATAAAATACTCAGGAGGAAAGAAGCATTGTAACTCCCAGAATGAAGACCTAACCCAGTTTTTTATAAAATGCAAACCTTACCACTGTCATCAACATAACTGTGTACAACAAACCGTACACTATTCCTAATGTATGTTGTTTGTTAACTCACCGACTGACAAGTCACTATCCTGAACTTCATGGTTGTCCAGATGATAAACACAATAGATGCTAAGAGGAAATAGAAAAAACAAACCTGGTCAGTGTGAATGCTGGTTTACATCCCCCATCACATCCTTCAATTCTGGTTAAGTGGAATCTCACACATCCCTAACCCCCAAACATGATCACCACACTTTCTGTTATTTTAACATACTTATTCAATACATAACTACTTAACTACTTGATACAAGGCCCACAATATGTACTCTGGTCAAAAATTTCTGTACTTAAAGAGTAGTTTTGTTTACTATCTGACTACTTCAGTAACACTGAGAACTGGAAAAGACAATATTGAAAATATGGCTTTTCCCAGCAATATCAATAATTTTTTCCCTTCCTTTACCTTTAATATTGTAAATGTTAATTTTTTGTTAGCCAGTCAAATGGGGGGAAAGGGTTGATAAAATGACTGTAAAACAAACACAGCTGTAGGTTCCTGTCATAGGCTAGACCTCACTATACCGGTTACAAGAGCCAAAGGGCAAAAACTAAGCCTACTTTGGCTATTGTCTACCTAATGCCTATATTTTACGCATGCTTAGTAACAGACATGGAAGGAATATAAAGGCAACATATCCTGACCTAAAATTCTATAGCAAGGAAATATTAATTAATGCCTTCTAAAATAACTATGAATGCTATATGGCACTGAAACTAACTTGCCTCAAGAAAAAAGAATGAATACAGGATAGAGATATCCTAAGAACTGAAAGTAAATGCAATTATTCTTCATCTATTATACTTAAACTAAGTGATTCTCAATCTCTTCTGAATCATAGACCCCTTGGAGAGTAACAAAAGCTAAAGACTCCTTTCCCAAGAAAAATACACAAAACTTTTCTATGTAATTTTAAAGAGCCCACCTATAACCTCTCGGATTAAGAATCTCTACTCTAAAAGGATCCCATTTAAACATCAGGAAGACTTACCTGCCACTGCCAAGATAAGTGTGTTGGTGAAATGTCGATACAAAGAGAGTTTTACGATGTTCCTCCTGAGTTTTAATAGTTTCATTGTTTGAGTCAGGCTAATAAATATGTGTTTGAAGGTCAAGGAAATCAACATTCAGAAAAAAACAATAAGCCAGTAAATTAATTCTCAAGTTTCTCTTAGGATCTGGGGTATAATGACAAGAGGTCTTACAGCTTGCTTATTCTCAATCTCACAAACACTCCCAGGCCTCACCATGATTAATAAGAAAGTCTTCATTTTCAATGAGATACTGAAGAGAAGATAGAACTAGGATAAAATGAGAATGGAAAAAGAAAAAAAAGAAGAGAAAAACTAATAAAAATTGAGAAATTAAGACAGGAAGCAGCTTTCTAGAGAAACAAAAATGAAAAAGAAAATGAAGACAAATGGAAGAAAATAAAAATGAGTAACAGGCAAGGGAATAGGAGTCAGCGTTATCTTCTCTCTTCCTCTAAGGTTAAGTGGCTCTGTCCTCACTGTCCCCGCTAATCCAGTCCAGGCTCATAAATACTTATGCCTACAACCTTCTACAGTTCTACACTTAGATTCCTAGTGTAATATTAAGAAAACTACCATCTGCTACTAGATTAATCCAGAATTAAAAGGATGGTACAATTACAATTGGCTGAGTATTCCAGGCAGTTAGCCTCTGAAAGTAATGAGTCTCCATTTTCAGAACATTATTCCCAAGGAGAAGTTGCCACAGAAGACAGGAGGGGAACTGATGACTACTAAAGAGGATATCTTCCCTCATGTCCAACTTTCAGAATGAGCAGACACATAAATGAGTGAGTTGGAGCTTGGTCTGTGCTTTAACAAATATCTAGCTACTACCTTAACACTGGGTTATCTCACTGTTTGGTCTTGTCCCACTTTCCTCTTCATTCCTCCCAATATATAAAGAGGTTCACAAAGCACACTGGAAAGAAACTGATATAGGAAGGCTTAATCATTTGAACCAAAAACATTTCAATTTCCAAGATCTTTGATAAATGACAATCTACTCAAATTCATAAACTTATTATTTTGTTTACACTCAGCCTTTTATACCATTAGTTTATCAAGATAATAATATTGCACAATTAATACCTAGAAGCATGCACATAAAAACAACAACAAAAAAAAGACAGCAATTCCAAAACTCAAATCCTTCATTCAACAGGCCAAATGTCTAATAAATAGTATTTAATTTTAAGAAGCAGGAGAAAAAGAAATTTGTCTCTTGTGTGCTGGCTGACTTCACCTGTAAATGAATCAATATTTACTTCAAAGAGTGGAAGCCTTCAGACAATTCCAAGTCACCTTCTGAACAGGGATTCAAAACATTTGACCTGTAAGGGCTTAAATCTGCTAAACTCATACAGAATTTTGAGTCAAATAACCTTATGGAGTCTCAAAACCGTATTTTAAGAATCAAAATTTTTTCATAGTTTCCAAAGCATTTAATAATTCCTAGAGGCTGAAAGAAATGGCAGAGCAGCCAGTTACTCTTAAGTGGGATGCACAAGTAAGTCCAAAATCAAAATTCACTTAAAAAAAAGGAGGAGAGGAGGTGTAAAAAGTAAATAAATAAAAGGAAAGCCAGAACTTTGTATTTTGTGCTTAGACACAGTCACTAATTTCTGATGCTATTTGAAAAATTAAGAACAAACAAGAAAACTGCTTACCTCAGGCCTCAGGTTGTTAAGGCTGAAAATTCCCTAATCCCAGACTAAGGAGTAATCAACAAAACTGGTTAAAAAAAAAAATCCGTTACAGAAAGATCATTTTCTCCACAAGGAGAAAATGGATGGCCATCAAACTAGCCAATGAGAAGGATATCCACCAGCAAAGAGCAGTGTCTAGGAAAGCCAAGGGGATAAAGGCCAAGGAAGCAAGATCAGTCTGGGCCTGCAGACAAAGAAAAAGAGGTGGTGAAAAAAGACATGTCCAGAAAGGCACAGAGAAGAAATCAGCACATGATTCTGCATTTATTTAATCAGCTGGAGTGATTTTTGCATTTGAACTGAAAGAAAACAAAGTAGAGTAACATGTGGCACCTACATCATTCTTCCCTTCTGATAAACCATCAGGCAGAATATACAGCCGTTAGCATTTCACACAGCTTGTTGACTACAATTTCAACATAGTGAAATATGCTGCTAACTGATAAGGGACAACCACCACAGAGTTCTTAGCACATTAAGATCCACATTAAGAAGTGACTATATCAAAAACATTATGGCCGTATACGCTCCCATCCCAACCTGTCATTTCCCATCATTTTGATTTTGGCTATTAAGTCAAAGGCCCTTTTCACATTCAAAATTTTCTGCATCATTTATATACTAAAAATTACTGATTTCTAGAATTATATACAACTTACTTTATGAAAAAAGATCATCTCAAAATAAGATGTAAGGCAAGTAAGTATCTGTCCCCAAAATTATGCTGCTTGTTTTCCTAAGTTTAAGATACTATTTATTTATTCAATCCTAATTACTCAATCACCAGGCCATTATCGAAAGGATATCCATAAAATAATACAGGCATCAATTGTTGAGAGGGCCAGGTTTACTATCAAAGTCAAAGGATAAGAAAAATACTACAGTAGTAGGAGAAAGAAAACGAAATTGACAGAGGGTTAGAGTTGCTGAAAGTCTAAGAAAATTACATACAGAGGACAGTGCAACTTGAAAACCAAATACACATCCATAAAGTGTTTCATTTAAGGGGCAATTTGCTGCAAAACTTACTGAGCTCAGTTTAATTAAGGGAAAAGTTTACAGCATTTACCATCTTTAATCTGACAATTTATTAGAGAGTAATGAGCTGGGGAGCACTGCTTCTTCAAATTAAACCAGCTCTAGCATAAATTTCTTTATCATATATCTCAGTGCTTTGGTTTTCATCCCTGATAAAGGCATAATTATGTAATTCTCCATAATTATATAAAACATAATCAGTTCAATTTTAAGAAACCTCTGAAATTCAAGTCCTGGTTAAGCAAAGAGCACTGTCACTTTAAAACAAAAATTAGATTAACCAGAAAAATGCATAATTACAATGCTTGTCACTTATGCAAGAATGGAGCCCACTGCTCCATTGCTGTTTCCCACTGAGGAACTAGTAAATAAGTAGTAATTTGGGGACAGGTGGGAAAGCATTCACTCCTCATCACACATTAAATTTATAAAGCTCTAAGAGATTAAAAAGAAATAAATTATACATACATTTTGGAAACCAGAGCCCAAAGGTGACTTAGAGGAAAACAGTAAAGAAGCCCACAGACATTTCTAATTAACTTCAAGACAAAAACAAAATGATCACAAAATGGAGAATGACCACAAAAACTCAAGTTGAGCAGTACTGACCCCAGTAACTCTGAGAACCCCTTCCATGCCAGAGAACAAAAGATAAAGGGCCCCTGCTACCACAACCTTGTGAAGAGTGACTCCAAGGCGAGGCCTAAAGAGGGAGAAAAGAGACAGCTGAGTACAAATGCAACAAACCCCAAGACAAGCTAAGTAACAGAAACTCATGTTGATTAACACAGGCTAACAATTTAACAGAGGTAAGCCAGACATACTTGATCTACCTGAAAAAAACTCAAATAGATGCATCGTTATAAATCAAGACAGTAAACACTAGAACTTGAGATCCAGTCCCTTATTACTAAATTTCTCAAAACCTTTTTATTACAGAGAATCCTGAAATATATTCAATAGTATAATGAATCCCTATAAACTCATATCCAGTCCCAAAAGCCATCAACCTACAACTAATCCTGCCTCATGTACATCTCATCCACTTTCCATTCCCCATATTATCCTGATACAAATCCTAGACATCTTACCTTTTACCTATATGTATTTCTGTATATTTTAAACAGATATGGACTTTGAAAAAACATAACCACACTATCATTATCAAATCTAAAAATTTTAACAGTTCTTTTATACAGTCAAAATCTTATTAAAACTCATTAAATAGCCTGTTACTATGCTCAAAATTCAACAAAATATGAAAAGTCCGAGTAGCTTCAGTGTCATCCGAGGAAAAACCTTAGACCCTTGAAATTCAAAATACCTTTGAATCGAAATATACATTTTAACAAGACCCCAAGATGATTCATTAGAGCATTATAGTGTGAGATGCACTGCCTTAAATCAAGTCTACCTAAGCCTTACCAATGCCTGTTCTTACATTTTGTTGTATACTAAAAAAATTGCAAATGGACAGAAATTTATCTCTCCATTGGTATTATCTCAGAAACCCAGAATATTTCCTGGCCTACAGGAAACAACCACACACATTAAATGAATAAATAAATTGCAAAAGTGAGAACTCCAATCCCATTTAAAGCAAAAGTCTCTTAAATAAATGAATAAATTTTAAAAATTAAGGTCCCCCATTTCTTTAATTCCACTTAAAGCAAAACTTCTTGAAAATAACTGCCTATACCTAACTCCTAATTCCTCTCCCCTATTTAAGGGAATTCCTCCTATTTTCTCTTAAACTCACTCCAATTAAGCTTTCTGTTCTGCCCCTCACCAAAACCATTCTTATTTAAGGTCACTAACATCTTCATGTAGTTAAAGCCCATGTTCACATCTCAATCCTCTTACTTGATACAATTAATCACTCCCTTCTTGAAACAGTCTTCAGCTTCGTCTCCCACTTCACTGGTCACCTCTCAATTTCCTTTGCCCTGAAAAGACCCTGAAGCTGGGGAAGACTGAAAGCAGGAGGAGGAGGAGGAGAAGAGGATGAGGTGGTTGGATGGCACCGTCGACTCAATGGACGTGAGTCTGAGCAAACTCTGGGAGATGGTAAAGGACAGAGAAGCCTGCCATGCTGCAGTCCATGGGGTTACAAACAGTTGAACATGACTGAGCAACTGAACTACATCAATTCTACTTCACCTCGTTGACTTCTAAACAATAATAGTTCAAGGGATCAATCCTTTGACCTCTTCTTTATATACACTCACTTCCTTGATGGTCACATCCTATCACAAGGCTTTAAATAACACCTATGCCCTCATGACTCCCAAGTTTACATCTCTGCCCTAATTTCTTCCTTCTACTTCCCTCGTTCAGATATCTGAACTCTTAATCCTGGGTCCATTCCCAATTATTCCATCTAAGATCTTCCTGAACTCAGTTAATGTCACTTCCATCCTCCTTTGACTTGCTTAGGTCAAAACATTAATCATTGGCATCATCCATGATTTGTTTTTTCTTTCATATCATATATTTGCTCTATAGCACAGTCCACTGTCTTCATCTTCAAAATATAAAAGAATCTGACCACATCTTGGCATCTCTTCCTGTGGGTGTATATATAGTTCTTTCACTAACTTGGATCTTTTCTTAAATGTCACTAAGTGAAGCCTTCCTTGACCACCATAATTATAATTTCAAGTCCCCCCTCCTGGTTAGAACTCTCTATACCCTTGCCCTGCTTTATCTGCTCACTGACACATTAGATTCTTCACTCATATACCTTTGTCTATGCACCAACCCGCCCATAAATGTAAACTCCAAATCTTTTGTTTTCCTGCTATATCCCTAGGACCTAGAACAATGTCTAATATATAGAAGGCACCCAAGAATGCTCTTCCTATTTAAAAAATCTGACTTGCAAGAATATTTTGGAAGAGTAAAGAAAACAAGTTTACTCTAAAAGTTTGATGTTTCAGTGTCATTTGCTACACTGCAGGTTTCCTGTAGATGCTCCTTGAATTCTAACCAGTGAAATCAAACCCTAACGTTTTTCCAACTTCTACCAACGTACAAAATTTCAGATATTTTTGACTTCATAACTATCTCTTATATAAACTCTTTCAGAACTACACTGGGAACCTGAAACACTGTTTCAATTTAATCAGCATTTTAATTTGCTCTTCTATATAGGAGGGCAATACTTACTTGACTATGCCATATCCCAAACTGACTATGATGACCAGGGTTCGAGCCAGGGAGCGTTTAACTGCAGAAAGCAGCTCTGCAAGGATCAGGGCACCCTGGACTGTGATGAAGAAAAAAATGGAAAAACAGTGCAACATGTAATCCAAGTTTGGGAAAAGGTGCAATTCTAGAACCAAAATGTAGATTTCTAACATTCTTCAGGATAAACAGCGATATCAGTCCTACTTGAAAATACCGATTCTGCCAATGTTTACAAGTAGAAGCTGATATCATTTAGGATCTTCTTCATGTGGATAGTAATCTGGGTATGTCAATTTACTTTCCCTCTCCACCTTCCACTTCACTAAAACCTCAGAATACCTTACTCTATTTGAATATTTAGAGCATCTAAGGAGAATTCCTCCCATTTTAAAAAACTGAAATATAGCACAGAAAAGCACAAAACACAAATGCAGAATTTGTGTTTACACAAAACTCTTTTTTACATCTATTATTTTCAAGCCATTTCAAAGACAAGGGAAAGATCTAATTAGTGTATCTTACAATAACAGTTACTAATAATTAAATGAAAAAAATAATTATATGGTCTGATGAAAGAACTGAAGCTATCAAAAAACACTTCAGTACAAAACAATATCTACCATTATCTGTTCACCTTCAGTTTAGTTCAGTCACTCAGTCATGTCCAACTCTTTGCGACCCCATGAATCGAAGCACGCCAGGCCTCCCTGTCCATCACCAATTCTCGGAGTTTACCCAAACTCATGTCCATCGAGTTGGTTATGCCATCAAGCCATCTCATCCTCTGTCGTCCCCTTCTTCTCCTGCCCCTAATCCTTCCCAGCATCAGGGTCTTTTCCAATGAGTCAGCTCTTCGCATGAGGTGGCCAAAGTATTGGAGTTTCAGCTTCAACATCAGTCCTTCCAATGAACACCCAGGACTGATCTCCTTTAGGATGGACTGGTTGGATCTCCTTGCAGTCCAAGGGACTCTCAAGAGTCTTCTCCTACACCACAGTTCAAAAGCATCAATTCTTCAGCGCTCAGCTTGCTTCACAGTCCAACTCTCACATCCATACATGACTACTGGAAAAACCATAGCCTTGACTAGACGGACCTTTGTTGACAAAGTGATGTCTCTGCTTTTTAATATGCTATCTAGGTTGGTCATAACTTTCCTTCCAAGGAGTAAGTGTCTTTTAATTTCATGGCTGCAATCACCATCTGCAGAGATTTTGGGGCCCAAAAAAATAAGTCTTCCACTGTTTCCCTATCTATTTCCCATGAAGTGATGGGACTGGATGCCATGATTTTAGTTTTCTGATTGTTGAGCTTTAAGCCAACTTGCTCACTCTCCTCTTTCACTTTCATCAAGAGGCTTTTTAGTTCCTCTTCACTTTCTGCCATAAGGGTAGTGTCGTCTGCATATCTGAGGCTACTGATATTTCTCCCAGCAATTTGATTCCAGCTTGTGCTTCTTCCAGCCCAGCATTTCTCATGATGTACTCTGCATATAAGTTAAATAAGCAAGGTGACAATATACAGCCTTGACGTACTCCTTTTCCTATTTGGAACCAGTCTGTTGTTCCATGTCCAGTTCTAACTGTTGCTTCCTGACCTGCATACAGGTTTCTGAACAGACAGGTCAGGTGGTATGGTATTCCTATTTCTTTCAGAATTTTCCACAGTTTATTGTGATCCACACAGTCAAAGCCTTTGGCATAGTCAATAAAGCAGAAATAGATGTTTTTCTGGAACTCTCTTGCTTTTTCGATGATCCAGCGGATGTTGGCAATTTGATCTCTGGTTCCTCTGCCTTTTCTAAATCCAGCTTGAATATCTGTTCACCTTACTAAACCACAAATACTCTTCTATTTTCATGGAATTACTGTATTTTACCAAATAGGTACAACCCCCACACCTCTAAGGTATCTTTGAAATCAAGGTGTGTTTTAAAATCAATGGCATTTTACTGAAAATGGGCACTTGTTCATGGTGTCCATAAAACTGTTAATGTGGCTACATTGAGAACACAGGTTTTGCTTCCATCACTGTAATTTTATTGCAGTGGTGACAATGAGGCCTGTAACATTTTTTTTGGCTAGGCTCATTAGTAAAAATTGGATATAATGTGGCTTTTCAATAATAGGAAAGATAAAGGAATAAATACCAATGTACTTGCTATATTTAACTTCTAGGATCCTATAGTAAACTGCTTGAGGGAATTGGATCTTGAAGATTACAGGTGGCAAACTTTGAGGTGCACTCCACTGAAGATCAAAGAGGCCCAACTAAACAACTGTGGCATCACAGCTGTGGATTGAGCAGAATTTTTTTAAAGGGCCACCTTGAAGATGATGACTATGGTGATTGGCAGTGGAAAGAATCAGCACATGTGAAAATCCTTAAAAATTTATTGACTTAAATAACTTTCCCTATGTTATGAATAAAAAAGAAACCTTTGTGCACAAAGTCAGCATAAAAAAAAATAAATAAAATAAAATCAATGGCATCTTAAAATTAAATTGGTAGTATTTATTTTATTTCTTAGATGCATGTAATAATGGTACCTTAAAAATCAACAGCAACTAAGATTCAATGATGGTGAAAATATTCCCAAAATGGTCACTACTGTTGCAACTTTTGTAAGTATATTTCAATAAAATTAATCTTAGAGCTTCCCTGGTGGCTCAGACAGTAAAGTGTCTGCCTACAATGTGGGAGACCTGGGTTCGATCCCTTGGTCAGGAAGATCCTCTGGAGAAGGAAATAGCAACCCACTACAGTACTCTTGCCTGGAAAATCCCACAGATGGAGGAGCCTGGTAGGCTATAGTCTATGGGGTCTCAAAGAGTTGGACATGACTGAGCGACTTCAGTACTGTACCTTACTCTTAAATCACTGACCCCTCAAGTTAAGAGATTAAAAACAATGTCACAATCACAGTGATTCTGCTTAAGTTGTTCTCATCATCAAGTAACTAAAAAGCCACACCTACTTGACTGCTGACCTTGGGAAAATTGTCCTTAAGTCTCACTTACCAATTACTCATTTTTCGGTACATACCAGATTCTCCTTTGTATCGGATATTCTGAAATTCTGCATAGAAGACAGCTTTCTCAAGCATTCCCAGAAAGATGACAGCACCGATCCAAAACTGAATTCTCAGGAGATCTCTCCAATAGCAAGCAGACCATGCCAGCCACAGAACACCAAATAGGACATATACAATACACATCACCATGAAAAACTGTCATCCAAGTGGGTAAAAGAGAAAAAGAAGGATTAGGGCCAAGAGCCAATTTAAAATCTATACACAGTCTTATTATATTATAAAAAATATACATATTACACCTTCTATTTAAAAAAGTATTCTTTATTTCTATGAAGGTCAATACTAAGATGAAAAAACTGTCTCCTCTTGGGCAGAGGGAGACTGCCTAAGGACCTGTCATCAAGAGGACCACTTTTCTGTATTAAAAGGTTTTCTTCAGCTCACAATCAAAAATTATTTAAAATGAAGACAATACATAGAGGAAAAAAGGCAAGGCAGGGTTAGAATACAGCTGAAGGGTATGAAACACCACAGAGTGGGAAAACTATAAAAGTATAAGAAAAAAAAAAAAGAAAGGAAAAAACAATAATCATGAACAAAAAGAAACCTGAAAATAGACTAAGAATGTTTTCAAACAGACACACTGTCTGAAAACAGAGTAAAGGAGAGAGCATCATCAGTCATACTAAGTGAGATCAGAAACTACAGAGTTTTAAGTACCCCGTTTTAGATCCAAGAGATGTCAAAAGTGAATCGGTACTCTCCAACTCAAAAAATTCTACAAGCCATTGACTTCTTCATTTTATAAATGAGAAAATGAGGCATGGAGGGGTTCACTGACACTCCCAAGACCACATTCTAGTAAGAAGTAAGTACAGGCTACAAGCAGTATTTTCTGAACTAGTCAGGAACAAGCCTTTAATACTGCCTCAAAACAAGTTAAACACATTTAATGTTGAGGTTAAAGAAATTAAGTTCACTTACAATCATCAGTGGGTATTCTTCAAGCGTGAGGTATTCATAGGGACCTTTTACTTCAACAGTCACTGCCAAAACACAGTCCTCACAATTAATGTAAAGGATGAAAAAATTAAACAGAAACATCATCTGATATTTGTTTGATGAAATTAATGAAAATTCCATTGGGTAATTTACTTTTAACCATTTCAATCATGAAGTGTTCTCATGGTTCATGCTGTGTCCTGCACAGGTCTCTGGCTTCATCACTATTTTTGGTAGAGAAGTCCTCTGTTCCCATATTCATGTCCTTTAAAGACCAAGCTGAATGTATTTCATCCATAAAGCCTGGTGAGCTGCCCAACTGGAACTATTCCTCATCTCCTCTAAACTCTAAACATACTTCACATATGCTTTTTCTTACATCACTAATATGCTTTGCAAAGTACAGGGCTTCATTTTGTCACTCTGTCACCCTCTTTGCCTCTTCTCTCTCTTGACCTATGTTTTCCTATTGCTTTATTTCTTTTTTACCTACTTCAATTTTACATAACTCTCCTATTATTAACATACCATTTTCAGAAAGTGCTTAATAATAACAAAGTGTTTAATGAAGCAAAACAAATGACAGTAACAACAAGAATGTGAAAGAGATCTGCTTTACTGAAGTTAACCTATGACTATTTTTAAATTGTAACTGATAAAAACTACTTGGATAAATTTTAGGTATGATTAACAAATAAACTGCTTTATCTGAGAAGTTACATCTATCTCCAGATAGAGACTATGCAACAAATATTTCTTACTAATTTTTATCAAGCAAAAAGGACATACCATTATTAAAAGTAAGACCCAATACTTATATGAAGAAAAGGAGCATCCCATATTAGCAATCACAAAAATTTCATAGCCAAACTGGTTAGTAATCTAAGCCTGAAAGAGTAAATATAAATACTTCGTAAATATTTGTCACATTCTCTGTTTACAGCAGAAGTCAGCAAAATACAGCACGTGGGCCAAATCTGGCCAACCATTCCAAAGTTTTATTGGAAAATAGTCACATCCACTTACGTACTGTCAATGGCTATTATTTACACCACAGGGCAGAGCTGAGTAGCTGTAGCAGAGAGAACATTTGCTATGTGGCACTCTAAAGCTAATCCCTGCCCTATGCTAAAATATAACATACATTTTCTGAGTACTTACCATGTGACACACATTATGGAAAATATAGGAGATGGAAAGATGCATGTTTTCTGCCACCAAGTGGATTACCATTCCCAGGTGAGAGGGAGTTAGAAAGCAACAGAGAACTGTCCGCATGAACCAGCCCAAGAAGGATGTATATTTTCTATGACAAAGTAAAAAGCCATCCAGGCAGAGGACATTTCGTGATCAAAGAAAATGATCATGGTTGTGAAAATGCAGGATACATTTAAAGGACATGCAGTTCTGAGACTGCACATGGTACATTTAAAGGACATGTAGTTCTGAGACTGCACATGGTACTCTACATTAGCATTTTGACACAAGGCAGAAGAAGGTAAACTGGAATAATCTGTGAAGTTTTCTAAGTCTTGCTGCAGAATTGGACATTTTATAGGTAACAGGAAGATACACCAAAGGTTTAATGAAGGGAAGAAAGAAGATAAAAGTGTCTTAGAGAATTTTAGGGCTTCCACAAGGTATAGTTAAGTTTTTGAGTATCACTTTCTTAGTTCCAAATGACAGATGCATAAAGCAAAAGCAAAAAAAGAGAGGAAACAAAAAGGACATGAGCTTGAAAAGATACACACCTCCACATATCAAAACAGAATAAAAACGTAGAACAGTGCCCGAGACTGAACCCATGGTCAAGGTGGACTCTGGGTCCCAAAGCACGCTGCAGTAGTTGAGCATGCAGCTTCTACTAGATCACTGAAAATAGCAGGTATTCAAGATAAAGGAGGACCAGAGCCATTTGATGAATTACGAGGCTGAACTGGAGGGAGCAGGGTTTCTTCTCCATTCTTTAAACTGTTTAAAGAAACATTCTTTAAACATTTCTTTAACATTCTTTAAAGAAAGAAGTTTCAAAGTAAACACCGTCAATTGTTCAATGAGGCTATTATTACCCATTAGAAAGCCATGGGTCTGGAGGAGATACACATGCCTTGGGTCCAGAAACTGCCAGGTCACCTCTGGTTTGCCTAGATCTGCTATATTCCATATTATTATGGAGAATAAGACCCATCTCTGGTCTTGGGAATTAAATATTCAATACAAGAATCTATAAAATAAAAGTTTAAAATTAAGTCAAGTGAAATAAAGAATAAAAATTAATGAAAAAGACAATGAAATAGGAAAATTAACAAAGTAAAAAGCTGGTTAATTGGGATAAAAATATAGTAAAACAGAATCGTAGAAAGATTTTGCAAGTTAAAAAGAGAAGGCATAAAAGCAATACTATGAATAAAAAAAATTTTTTTTGGTAAATGGAATATCATTACCAACTTTATGCCAACAAATTTAAAATCTTAAATGATATGGAAAATTTCTTGGGGGAAGAAAAAAAGAAAAACCCCAATTCAAGGAAAAATAGAAAAACTAAAATATTTATTACTATTACAGTTGTTTAAAATCTTTATGGGGGGGAAAAGAACAACATCAGGCCAAAACACTATCATAAGTGAGTTCTATCAAACATTTAAGGAATGGATAATTCCATCCTTACCAAAACTGTTGAACAGAATATAAAAACAGGGGACATTCTTTGATTCATTGTATGAGATTAGCAATAACCTGAACATCAAAACCCATAGAAGACACACAAGAAATGAAAATATTAGGCCAATTTTACTTTGAACATAGACAAAAAACTCTAGATAGAATCCAGCTACGTGTGTGTGTGTGTGTATCAAGGCCAAACAATGGCATCTCAGAAATTCAAGAATAGTTTGACACTAAAAAATCAATTAATATAATATATCACACTAACAGATTAAATGAGGAATCTATATGATCTATTTAATAAACTTGATTAAAACATTCTATAAAACTGAGTATTCATTCTTTAAAAAAACAAAACTTGAAACACAGAATATTTTGAAAAATCTACAGTAAATATCATACTCAATGGTGAAATGTGCCAATACTGCCAATAAAGTCAGGAGCAAGATAAGGATGGCCACAATCATTGCTTCTATTCAATATTCTACTTGAAAAGGCAGAGGAGGAAAGAAAACTGTAAAGAAGGAAGAAACACTAAAAAACGAAACTACAGAAAACAAGACTAATTAATAAGTTATTGTAAAATTCCAGGTGATGATTCCCTGAAATGGGTGGCAAAAGTAGAAAGGACAACAAGAAGGAAAACTGAGACGTTAGAAAATAATACAAGTCAATTAATTTAAAAATGTCCAAGTCTTGACTTAGTAACTAAATTGTAACTAGTCTATTGAGAACATGATACTAACTGAAAAAGTTAAAAGTAGATAAATCAAGGGAGATGAAATCTACTATCTATAATACATAGTAATAAAATATAAGTGGAGTACCTAAGACTATATCTTGTTCACACTGGATGCAGAAAAATGTTAATTTCTCTCCCTCAATTTTTCTACTTGACAACATTCTTCGTTTATTCCCTCTTTAAAGCAATTTGACACTACCCACCATGCCATACAACCAGACAGAGAGTAATACAAATGATAAAAATGTACTTACTAGTAAAAAGGTTACTTCGTGAATTTTCTTTTGATGATTCCTTGGAAGATGATATGCCAACATGTACAATAAAAATGTATGGTGCATCTTGCCAGGTTTTCAGTGGATCATGCATTACCTATGGTGCAAAGAAGATATCAAATCTTCCAATCTTAAGAACTGGGAACACAGGTTAATTACAAAATACAAAATTTAATTCCAGAGTGTGCCTAGAAACATGGTCGATTCCTTCATTTTTACTTATTAACACAGTAGGCAAAACAAACAGGCTTACAGTGCATATAATAAAGTAGGTTAGATAATAAATTACTCACATACAACTTTTTTTAACGAGGAAAACCTCAGCTTAAATTACTAAATTGAGTCTCTGTGTAGCTCAGCCAGTAATGAATGTGCCTGCAATGTGGGAGACCTGGGTTCAATTCCTGGGTTGGGAAGATGTCCTGGAGAAGGTAAAGGCTACCCAGACCAGTATTCTGGCCTGGAGGATTCCATGGACTGTGTAGTCCTTGGGGTCACAAAGAGTCCGACACAACTGAGCAACTTTCACTTCTCTTCACTTTTAACTAAATCATGAGAGAATGCCAGGTTGTATTTCACAGAGATATCCCAAACAAACTAAAGAAATTTAGTTTAAATCACCTGGAAAAAACCACCAATGATGACATCAGTAAATTATAAACACCAATTCCTGAATCTAATTCCCTTTGTTCAATGCCCTTCCCAGGACCACCACAGTTTTTGCTAACAAGGTCTTACATTTATATAAAATATTTTATCTTAGCTAGGCTATATGGAAGAAGCACAAGCTGAAATCAAGATTGCCGGGAGAAGTATCAATAACCTCAGATATGCAGACGACACCACCCTTATGGCAGAAAGTGAAGAGGAACTAAAAACCCTCTTGAAGAAAGTGAAAGAAGAGAGTGAAAAAGTTGGCTTAAAGCTCAACATTCAGGAAACTAAGATCATGACATCTGCTCCCATCACTTCATGGGCAGTAGATGGGGAAACAGTGGAAACAGTGTCAGACTTTATTTTTTTGGGCCCCAAAATCACTGCAGATGGTGATTGCAGCCATGAAATTAAAAGACACTTACTGCTTGGAAGGAAAGTTATGACCAACCTAGATAGCATATTAAAAAGCAGAGACATTACTTTGTCAACAAAGGTCCGTCTAGTCAAGGCTATGGTTTTTCCAATAGTCATGTATGGATGTGAGAGTTGGACTGTGAAGCAAGCTGAGCACCGAAGAATTGATGCTTTTGAACTGTGGTGTAGGAGAAAACTCTTGAGAGTCCTTTGGACTGCAAGGAGATCCAACCAGTCCATCCTAAAGGAGATCAGTCCTGGGTGTTCATTGGAAGGACTGATGTTGAAGCTGAAACTCCAATACTTTGGTCACCTCATGCGAAGAGTTGACTCACTGAAAAAGACCCTGATGCTGGGAAGGATTAGGGGCAGAAGAAGAAGGGGATGACAGAGGATGAGATGGCCAGATGGAATCCCGACTCGATGGACATGAGTTTGGGTAAACTCCGGGAGTTGGTGATGGACAAGGAGGCCTGGCGTGCTGCTGTTCATAGGGTAGCAAAGAGTCGGATATGACTGAGTGACTGAACTGAAGGCTATATGAAAAGCCAAGAGTTACTGTCCCCCAAAGTCAAAGTAGAATTAATAGCCACCATGCTTGTGGAACTGGTTATCTGTTCCAAGGCCAGTTAGTCTGTGCACAGCCTTAGCAAAAAGCCACCAAAGGATTTGTTACCTTATACACCAGAGAGACTATGGACCTTCAGAAAAGCAAGACTATAACAGAAAGACAAGATAAACACAGAAAATGCCTGGCTGCTTCTTCCTCATGTCTGAAAGGAGGCACCACTACTGAGACTTGCAGTTTATTATTTTCTGGTCTTAAACGGCAAATTAAGATTTTTACTTTTAAGTTATTGAAGCAAATGTTCACCAACACAGAATTCTTCTGAAACCAGAAAAAAAGATCTAAAAACAAATACATCTACAAGGGTATTCACCATAGCACTGTTCCCAACTGCAGGATAATGACACACAAAAATGCCCCAAAATAGATAATCTAACAAACTGCAACATATTCATATAATAAAATCCTATGCAAGCATTGAAATAACAATGCCATATAATATTACTGAACTGGAAAGCTGTCCATCTTATAATGCTAAAACTTTTAAAAAGCTGCAATACAGTACATAAGAGTCTTGTTTTTAATTAAATATAAATATGCAAACTGACAAAATACTAGAAGATAAATTTTTATAATCTATCAGTGTGTGGCAGTATTACAGAAGATTATTTTCTTCTTTTCATTGATATATATTTTCTAAATATCTGACAGTGAACAAGAAAAAGCCCAACGGATGCTGCTTAAAAAACAACCAATTTAATGAAGTTTGCCATGCTAAACTTATTTTTAGGTTAAAATTCTGTACAACTATAATCACGGTAGGAAGAGTGGGGACAATTCCAGAATGGCAGAATAAATACCCCTGAAAATACACTCACCAGTAAAAGCAACAAGAATATGGGCAAAAATTATCAAAATCAACTGAAGACTTGCAACCCACCTGAGATCTGTTTCCGCAAGAAAAGCACCTGAATTTCAGCAAGAAAAGCAAGCCTGAGTATTTTTGTTCACTGTAGCTTCTTGACCTTTTTTCTAAGCTCCTTAAAACCAAAGTTCTCATAATTTTAACAGCTGTGAAAAACAGCAGTTTGGCATCCAGTGGAGAAGTCTGGTGGTCCCCTACAGCCCATTTACCAGAGCTGTCTGGTAGGTGATGAAAAGCTCCAGTCGCAGGGTGTATCTTTTACATGATCTGATTTCAGAGCTCATTCAGTAGGAAGGACCCTGTACTCAGGATTTTTAAAACACTCAGCAGCAACTGTGAAAGATCACAGCTGCCTGAAGTGACATTACCAGGTGAGGCTATCAAGAAGCTGACTAAAAACTTAAAAGGAAAATCTGGAAATAAGATGTCTAAAGGGATTTTGAAAAACTTCAAAATATTCCTGAAAATCTAGAAGGCTCCAAGTATACACAGGGCTGGGCACATAAGTGCCAGACAGTGCACACGTGCCCAAGAAAGACCTGAGCAGGCCCCAATTACTCACCCCCACTTATCTCGAGGCTCTATACAAGAAGCAAGTAAAAGTGAAGACAGAATTTTAAATTGTTAAAGAAGCCAGACATAGGTCACAAATTTCAAGAGAGAGAACAGTGGCTGCCTATAGCTGGGAAAAAAGAGGAATGAGGAGTGATGGCTAATGACTACATGGTTACTTTCTGGGGTGATGATGTATAGAATTAAACAGTGATTGGTGGTCACATAACTAAAAATCTCTTAACTGCATTTTTAAAGGGTAAATTTTGAGATATACTCTTCCAATTAGATTCTATCACAAGATAATTTTAGATGGAGTTTTGGAGTTCAAAGTTCTTTCTTAAAAGTTTCTTACTATTTACAAATAATATTTATAGGGTGATAATTACAAAGCAATATAGACTGACTGTAGCAAACATGGAAAATATAGAAAACACAAAGAAAATAAAATCACTCACAATATCATCCAGAGATAACCATTATTAACATTTTGGTATATAACTTCTATTCTTAAGTTTCTTTTTAAATGTAAGCATAAGATAAGAATTTAAAGTAAACAAACATAAGAACACTAAAATGTGTTCCATGACCTAAATTCCCTACCAAACTTACAGTTTTGTCTCCAGTAAAGGTAAGATTTGTTCCATTCTCCTTAGCCTGAAACAGGAAAAAAGAAAATTAATAAATTAATTCAGAATTTCTACTTTACTCTCAGAAATACATAACAAGAAAAACAATTACCTCCTGTCTTTCTCCTAGAAGAGGCAATCGATGCACAAAATCTCCAGAAAAGCTCTATGGAAGTTAAATAAAGCTAAAATTAAACATGTATAATAGCAAAACAAAAGCACAGCTCAAAATCCACAGAAACAGTTAAAGCAAAACATAGTATAAAAGTAAACAAAATAGTATAACGTTAACAGACAAAATATTTCCAATTAACCACAAACAAGTGAATAAAACCTTGCTGGGAACTAAAAAATAACGGCAAACAAACTGGCCACTCAATTTTTCTATAAGATTATAGATACTGTCATTCTCACAAAACCTTAGATGGAAGATACATAAGTAGGATAATGGATGTCACAGTTCCCCTCTATTTCCAAGGGTGTGGAAACTGACTCAAAGCTATAAAGCTTTACATGCAGAAATGAGATCTGAACCTAAGACTCTCAACCCTAGGGTCCACTGCCCCTTCCATCACAACACATACCATGCCTGTTAAAAAACCTCCACTAATTACCTTTCTTTCCAGTAATTATCAACAGAGGAAGCATTATTCTTTCTGAGTAATTAGAGCATGTTACATTAGACTGGGGGAAGAAATCTTATGAACAGGGATTTATGCCAAAATCCTGGAAAGCTTATAGCAGATATACAGTAGTAAACCTTGGGGAACAGTATGTAACAGGTAACTTTTCACAATCAAATCCAAGAAAGGCCAACCAATCCTCCTAGCCTAAAGGATAAATATGGAAAAGCAAAAGAAAATCCCCTACTCAATATCATATTGTGACTAGCTTTCTTTTTCCACCTTACTTCCACTATTCTAAAACTATTTTCTTTTTCCTCCAAGACCGTAAAATCTATACTATGGCAAGAATGCAACCCATGTATTGACAGTTCAAATTACCAATTACTTCATTTGCTCATCAATTATTAAGTAAAAGACTTATCAATAATCTTTATTTGCAGTAGCTAGATAGAAAGCCTAATTTTCCATGAACTCCTTGCCTTTTCAAGGCAAGCTGCTAAATAATTTGAAGCAGCATTTATATGCAGTAAGAACAAAACAAAGGCTATAGCTAAAATAACTATTTTCAAACCTATAAAATGTATTATTTTATCCTATCAAAAAATGGGGTCAGATCCTACTTCTAAGAAAAGAGAATTTTATAATAAACTCCATTTATATGATTACATACATATAAGCATTAAAATACACAACATTGGCAATCCTCTGATGCTCCAATGATTAGGACTAAGTGGTTTCAAAAGCAGGGATCAGGTTCAATCCCTGGTCAAGGAACTAAGATCCCACAATCACAAGGTAAGGTGAAAAAATAAAATAATAAACAGAATAAAACATACAGTCTAATTCACCTCTTCCCCTTTATACGAAAAAGGTGTAAAATTCAATCCTTTGATTTCAGGTCTATAGTAGTAAAATCTTAAAATGTTGATTTTTCTGAGGACATATCAACTAGATGAGATAACGAGAGAATTAAAACGAGAGTTTCAAAAGTCCATCAATGGATGGATGGATAATGTAGTATAAATGTATAATGCAATATTATTCAGCCTTTAACAAGAAATGAAATTCTGATATGTGCTATATGGATGAACCCTGAAAACATTTTAAGTTAAAGAAGTCAAAAACAGCGTATGATTTTACTTCTCTGAGATATCTAGAACAGTCAGATTCATGGAAAAAGAAAGCAGAATAGCTATTACCAAGGAAGTGGGATTAGGGGTTGGTGTTATTATTAATTGTTAAAACAAAGTAACCACTTAAGATGATGAAAAAGTTCTGGAGATGGCTAGTGGTGACAGTTGTACAATAATGTGAATGTATTTATGTAACTGAAAGGCACACTTAAAAATGGTTAAACTGGTAAATTTTACGTTATGTATATTTTACTGCATTTTTAAAAAAGTGGTGCTTTGCTTTTCACACACAAAGGAAAGCACATCCTCTCTTTGATGAGAATATTTAAGTAGCTGACTATATGCCAATCCTATTTCTGTCAGAAGAAAGAACTGAGGAGAAATGGACATCACCAAAACTACAGGTATCATATTTCTCACCTCTTCTATTTCCCTTGAACAACTATCAAACATTACCTGTGCTTTAAAGAGTTCACTGCAGTTCTGGAACAACTTTGATGAAGTTTGATATTTCCCAGACAAGCCTTTTTTTCCCTTAAGGTTTTCCAAGTATGTGTCCACTTCTTCCAACTGGAAAATAGAGAAAATATCAAGTATTTAACTTAGTTTTTACATGAAATATTTAAAAGGTAACAGATTGTATTCGGTACAAATATAGTTTTGGATTTGCTATTTTTAAAATTAATATCAGATAAAGACTATATATTAGTATTCAAGAATCTAACAGTACTCAAGTGCAGAATTCCAGTCTATGACTCAAGAAGGGTAGGTCCTCTAAAACTGCCACGAAGATTTGGGAAACTGTCAAGAGTGCAGAGGGTTTTGTTATAAGAAAATATATTTACAAGAGTTCCTTGACTAAATTAACAATATCAACAACAACAAAATTTGTGCTTATAAGCTAGATAAGCCAGAGTACAAACCTGCTGTAGCCATTCACAGCCCACTATTAATACTCTGAAAAAGTTCATCGTTTCTGTGGCTTCATCAGGTCTGTGATTTTTCTCCCATACCAAGATCTCTAATCTCACCCTCTTTTTTCCTAAGCTGCAATTTCACACTTCCAACTATCTGCTTATTATTTCCATAATTCTGTCCTTTGCCAATTCAAAATAATTTTTACATTCTTAACTCTACTACCCATGAGGACTGAATCTGCTAAGCTCTTGACCAGTTTTTATCACAAGCTTCAACTGTATGAACTTTTTAACTATAAATTTAACCAGTGATCAACTGATTAGGAGAAAAGGATCAATGATATTTCAAACCATATTATAGAAATACTTCTCTCTAAATTTTTCAATCCTTTCAGTCCTCATCATGGGGCTTCCCAGGTGGCACTAGTGGTAAAGAACATGCCTGCCAATGAAGGAGATGCAGAAGACCCAGGTTCGATCCCTGGGTGGGAAGATCCCCTGGAGAAGGGAATGGTAAACCACTCCAGTATTCTTGCCTGGGGAATTCCAAGGACACAGGAATGTGGCTGGCTAAATTCATGGGGTCACAAAGAGTCAGACATGACTGAACGACTAATACACACAGTCCTCATCATACCAACCTTACTCAAAGCTCTGTAACAAAAACAAAACAGTCACCAACACTACAAAAATAATATAAAACCCTAAAACTGGGTAGAAATTAAAAATGCTGATGGTTTAAAAAACCAACTGGATGGTGGATATTTTTTAAAGACTAGTACTTTATTTTTCAAAAGAAACCTCAAGAATGTCAGGGAAATGTAAAAAATGTAATGATACAAACAGCTGGATGAAAACAGAATGGAAAGGTCTGAAATTTATCCAGGAGTTGTATATCTTCAACGCTCATGTACATTGTACTATAGCAATTCTGAAAGTGTGGTCCATGGACACTTCCATGCATCTAAGAGGTCAAAACTATTTTCACTGTCGTCATCTGTTATTTGCCTTGTGCTGACAGTGCAAAAGTAATCATCCAATTACCTGAAAATACTATTAAAATACCATTCTTTTTCCAACTACATATCTTTGTGAGGCCACATTTTGTGCATACACTTTAACCAAAATAACACATCACAACAGACTGAGTAAAGAAGATATAAGAATCTAGCTATCTTCTATTACACTAGACATTAAATAAAGAGATCTACAAAAATACAAAATAACACCCCTGTACCCCGTTTTTTGAAAATTAATTATTTTTCACTAAAAAATGTGCTTTTTATATTAACATGCAGTGAGTCTATCATTGCTATTTTAAAATAAATTAATATATGTTTATGTATTTTTGTTTTAATTTCTAATATAGTAACCCACATAAATAAAGGCTTTTTGGGTATCTACGGCAATTTTTAGGAATTTAGCAAAGTTCTCAAAAAGTCTGAGAACTGACAGTACAGGTATGCCTGCAAATTGAAAAGTATAATTCCAGTTCCAGTTCTTCTTCTCCATAGCTACATGACACTCTCTTTACTACCAGGTGGGGACCCAATGATCTCTAAATAAACTCAAAGAGAAGTCTGTAATTTTATGTTCCATACCTTGAAGTTGTAGATTTCATTGTAACAGTCAGCACTTTTCAGATACCATGTTATATTCAAAGATGCATCACAAGGTTCTCCATCAACTATAAAAGAAGAAATCTCTGTGAATAAAAGATGATTTGAGTGCCAAACAAAGTATGTTTCCTAAATTATTACCCCATATCTCACTTCCTGCTAAACTAAGATACTTAAAGACCATCCTTTCTCCAAACAGAAGGTAATGAAGTAATAAACTTCAGTCTATTATCATTAAAATATTTACTAAGCAAAGTACTTAAGTACACAAAGATACATGGCACCGTTTTAGGCCAAACAGGGGAACAGAAGGGAACAAATTACTGAAGACTCTTAAGAAAAGTCTTAAAAACGATTCTAGCTGAAGAGTCAAGAAATAACAACATTGGAAATGTCACAAGACAATATTCGAAATAATTTCATTGAGGGAAAACTTCAAAGTGTAAACCTTGAGAGACCTTAAATGGATACAAGAGAACTATCAACAATAAGCAAACCTGGCTGAGGAAGGCAGGAATAGCAAAAACAAAGATAAAAGAATATTAGATCATTTTTAAAATCTACCTGAAGAGAAGCCTCACATGAAATCACATGTCTCACACAACTTATTAAACATAGTTTGGAGAACAATATCCTAATGAACCAAAGCATTAGTCTGAAGACTTGGGAGTCTATTTGATTGTCAACCTGGGGGAAGTCAGTATTCCCTTTTATCTTTGTTCCAGTAGAAAACGAAAAAACATACTAACCATACCTACTTTGTGCAAATGTGACAAAGGTAAATACAGCTATATCTAGGAACCTACTTTTGGTTCTTAAGAAGCACACCTAAAATTACAACCTTTCCCTTTCCTCTGTTTGAAGTGGTTTTCTCAAACTAATTTCTAAGTGGCACAGTTTTATAAGGCTTAACTAAAATACACAAAAAATCTGATGTGTTGAATAGAATTTATGGAAATGCTAAAAAAAGGATACTGCAATCTTGTTACGAACCACACAGAAGAATCAGCGAAGGAATTAATTAAATAAAAACCAGTAAGAAAAATCCCCTAAACAGGAGATTTGCAGGGAAATGTGCCTGCAAAAATACTACTGTTTATGTTAAAAGACATGGAATTTTAGGTGGACCATGCCACAAGGCTTGTGGGATCTTAGTTTCCCAACCAGGGATTCAACCCTGGCCCTCAGCCGTGAAAGCTCAGAGTCCTAAACACTGGACCATCAAGAAATTCCCAAAAGACATAGAACTTTAAATGAAGGGCTTTAAGAGATGATGACAATGGTCCTACCAATTTCAAGGAAATCTACAGTATACCGTACCCACAAAAGCATAAAATCAGAGACAAGATTAAGTATAAGAAAACACAGAAGTAATAAAGTGAAAGATAATTTTAAGCTTCAACTCCTCTAAGAACAATCAAACATCAACATTTCAAAACATGCAGCTTGGCTAAAAACCACTATAAAAACCATTAGAACAGAACACAGGTAAAGAAACCATACATAACAAAAGGACAGACTAGCATACAGACTGTCAGGCTATTCCAAAACACAAAATACTGATATCCCTAAAAGCTCTTCTTTTCTAGTAAGGACACCTCACAAGAAAGACCAGCGTGTCACAGTAGATTTGATTTAAATCAAACTTGTCATTAACCAAGAGATCATATTTTCATGGAAACAGTATATTCTTCATAGAAATTCTATCTGACCCCTCTCTATCCCACTAGACTGTAAGCTCACTGAAAGAAAAAGTCTTTTCTATCACCTCCTTTCTAAAACAGTGCCTGGCACATAATACGTGTTCAATAACTACTTACTAAATGATTAAAAGAATAAAATCACCCAACAATGACATAACTTTGCACTTCTACAAGGAGAAATATGCATAGGAACACACATGGACGATCTGGATTTTTAGTCCTGATCTTGAAATGGAGCTGCCCATGATCATGCATTGTCTAAAAATAAAGCCAGTTTCAGAAATAAAAGGAAGCTTTTCTTTAATAAACAATGGGGTATTCTGAATTCAGATACAGCGGCTTTCCCACTGGACAGACTGGTTTTGTTCTACATAATCCCTATTTCCTGGTAATTATCGTTGAGCTTCCTCTTCCAAAGATCCAAGTGGTAAAATACTCCTTCTGCAAACAAAAGCTTTACTGAATATATTTGTGCAGAGCCAATGGTCTGACAAACCTAGGTCATGTGTCCAATAAACTTCTAACAAGCACACAAAAGCAAAATCAGCAGTTACCTCTATGACTCAAACAGATTAAAACCCATGCAGTTGACCAAAACAACTTGTCTACTATATACTGCAAACACCAGAAAAACAAGAGAAGAAAATTAAGTTCACAGAAGTAAGTATTCTGAAGATTATTCAGTGAAGGACCTTAGTTACACTATATAAGGTTACACTTAGATAGTGCTGAACTATTAAATTTTGGAACTTATGTATGAGTGTCAATTATCAGAGGTAGAAAATAGATAATTTAAAAGTTTAAAAATCACTCAAAAACTCGAATAAAAACTTCATGAAATGCAAAAACTCACATTTCAGAAAGATAGTGGTATTTTTGAAGAGAATCTTTCCAAAACTAAAATAATTTTTCGCCTGCAAAGATAAAGGAGAGATAATTAGCATAAGAATCACTTTAATTCCGAAGGCAGAATATAACTGATACAAAAACATAAATTTATAAAATGTTGGAAGTTAGTTTTCTTAACACACACACACGGCATCAATATCCTTCCATTTAGTAAAATCCCATCATAAGAAAACCGCAGGATTTTGCTGCTTGGTGCAGAGAGATGATTTTTTTTCCCCACAGGCCTTGAAGCAAGGACTCTAGAAGGAAGACTGCTATAAATCCTAACCTAACTTCAATCTTCCTGGAAGGTACTTCTTCATCAGTTAATTCCCTTTACTCACTAATCACCAGCCAGAATAACCCTTCAAGGCTTCAAATAAACTATTCTATGAGCAGACAGCCAGATTTAACTATCAACCATTTTACAAAAGAGCCTGAAGATCTTCACAAAATGACAAAAGCTGTAATTCTTGCCATATCAAAAGCTCAAATAACATTTAGGCACTATGACAAGTGAGCAGAGCAGAACAAAAAGGCCACTGTGGTTTTAATAAGACTAATGCTTTTCGGCATCTCCAGCCAGCACCTGATTTATTGGCTCACAGGACTACAGTTCTTACTCAAATGGGGTTTCGAAAGGGAGATAAAAGGCAGAAAGGATCAACCATTCTAGTTAATTGTCGTTAAGAAAGACTAACTTACCATAAAAAATTTTAGCACACTATTTATTCTATTTTGAACATTCTCATGTTAGAATACATCATTTTAAATACCTAGGCTTCCCAATTAAATGGCAAAGCTTAGATTAACCATTTCAAAGTCCAAACAAAATCTACCAACTTCGTAAGTAGAACAAAAAAGTGCAGAGGAGAAAAAACAGAACGATGTCTATCTACATATACCTCTCATCCAACCCGAGATCACAAGATTCGGCAAAAGTTCAGCTGAAAGAGAAACCATTCTCCACCTATACATCAAGTTTACACGTCTCCAGGCTGTCAACAATGAAAAGTTCTCTGACTCTGCTAAAAAGAAACCGATCCACAGCCACTCTGAGCTCCGGAAATGACCCTGACATTCCGGCTAATCTATCCACAGAAGCGCACGGTTTCCCGCTCCAGGGAGGTGAGTCCCCGTTACGCAGTCACACCGACGCTACCGGCAATCCCACCCCTTTGGAAGCGGACTTTTGTGGAACCTTCATGGACCCCTTGGGCCGCCGTAGCCCCACCCCTCGTTCCTCCAGTCTCAGTTGCTCCTGAAGTGAACACTCACCGACGGTATCGGAATGTGCCACTTGGATCGCTCGGCAGCAGCGACAGTTGCCGGCCCTACACTGAAAAGCGACAATGGGGACGTTCGAGCGCCTAGGAGAAGAAGAATGACAGGCACCACCTGAAGCCACGCAGCCACCGCCATCTTCACACCCGTGGAGTGCCTACCGAAAGCATTTCACCTTCTTCCGGTTCGTCCCGCCCTCTTCCGGCTCCGCTTTGGAGGCGGGATCATCCGGGTCCTCACACCCTCTGGGGGCTTGTTTGTTTTGCGACTCAGCGGCCCCGCCCTCAGGCAGTAGTCAGGGCTGTGTGAGGCTTTGGACCTACTGCGCATGTGTCGTCCAGTCCTGCCCTAGTCACCTTGGATTGCTAGGATGATCGCCAAAAGCTACCGTTGAGTCTGTCGGCCCTTCACTCTCCTAACCCTGAAGGGGTTTGGGAGCCAGGGAAGAACCCAGAGTGGCGTTTGGCTTTGTTCTTCATCCGTTCGCCCCAGTCCTCGTCCCTTCTGAGTCAAAATCAGACGCTGGGGCCAGAAGTCTGGGAAAGCCGTAAGTCTGGCTGCTTATTTAGCGTGTAGTAGTGAGTTCTTGGTTTCCAGAAGTATTTAAGCAAACACTGGAGTTTGGCAGTGATGGAGTATAATCGATTCCTAAAATAGATGGTGTAGTCGATAACCCATTTTAAAAGCCCCTTCTAGTCCAGACTATGATGTAGCATTTGGCAGGAAAACATCAACCTCCAGCAACAACCCGGCCGGCACTTCCTACTGAAAACTAAAAGCCGGGAGAGGGCGGGTCAGTTTTCAGTATCTGTGGCGTGACCCTCACTGAGGTAAATGTTCAGAAACCTCGCTGCAATCCCGCAGGCCAGCTCCGCTTCCAGGTTCTCACGCTCTTGATTTTCATCCTCTAGGGCTCTTTGAGTACACGCCTCCTCCGATGCAAAATCCTTTTTCGGTTCCTAAGGAAGGGAGCTCGTCACCAACCAGTCATAACCAAAAAACCCCCAAAATTGCCAAATAAATCTCTGTAGAAACGCTAGCTGGAGTCTAGAAATCCCAGGAGAAACTGTCGATTTCTCACTCCTTAAGGACCTGCAAGTCCCAGAAACTTGGTGGTAAAGCGCTGGTTATTTAGAAAGACTGACAGTCTAAAAGACCGCCTGAAACCTGAGACCCTGTGAAGTGACTGGGAAGCCATGGAATCAACTGAGAAAGAGGAAATCAGGTAAAGGTCCAATGGTCCAGCAGGGACTGACTCCAGGGTTCACGGAGGCAGGGGATAGATAGTACCTGAAAACAGCATTCTGGATTTGAAGATTTTAATGATTGATCGATTGCACATCTTATTTGCGTTTTTTATGTTTGTGTACTTAATTTCTATCCTTCTCAATTCCCTGGGGAATTAATTGATATTAATAGCCCCTTATGAAATACTTGCAGGATGGTTAACAAAACTGTCATCGGAACTCTTAATACATGAATTTCAAACATGCTGCTTTCCAAGTTCAGCTAAATACACCTCTTCCTATATCATTGCAGAGTTCATTCTTCAAAACTGAAAAGAGATTGCAAATTTCTCTAATCTTTATACACTTGATTAAAAGAAACGGTGACAAAGATTGAGTCAATGAAGGATTTGATTACTTCCGTGATAAACCATGGCCAAGGGTATTGTCTGGGCTCATTTTCATAATATTTTGAAATCAGTGTTCAATGATAGCTTCCTACACAATACTGACATGCTTATTACAGATGTGTTCATTATGTGTCTCCATGAAAATCCATGTGGTTTTACTTCTTCACTTAGAGCTGGTAGTTGTTTTAATTGGTGTATGTTAAATACATATACTGAAGTATATATACATCTTGATCATGTTCTCTTCCAGAAGCAGCTTTTTTGGAAACTCAGTTTTAAAAAACATTGGCCCCTAAATTGTCAACATCATCTTAAAAAGCAAAGGATTTTCCTTCTTCATCTGTTTGTATGCTTATTCTCGCACCTTACACATGCCTCTGTTATAGCGTTTGTCAGATTGATTTATGATGTTGGTTGGGATCTCAAAGAAAGCTTAAATTCTACCCTTGGTATGTTCCTCAGAGCCCAACACTAGGAAAGTATATTCTGAAAGTACTTTGTTGAATAAACATGTGGGTGGGTTGTTTTTATTGGTTTGGTCTGAGGTTTTTTGTTTTTACTTCTTCAGTTTTTATTGTTTTAATCATAGCCTTCAGTTATTATTTTTAAAGAACCCTTTCTCATAAGTGACAGTGCTCTTTTTCTTTTGCTTTCAAGAGCAATCCCAGAGCTTCATGTTTTGTTGTCTACCTTGGGTGTTTTACAAAAAAATATTGTTCTGCAGCACACACATCATCGTGTTATGTTATGGCCTTGACACAATTTGGTATCACAGTGATTTATATCCCATGTTTATATTATAGTTAGAGAAGGTACAAAAATTGGATTCACACACCCAGTGTAAAACAAATTTCTTAAAATGTCTCTTTATTTAGTGTTGAAGATGAAGCTGTGGATAAAAACATTTTCAAAGACTGCAGCAAGATTGCTTTCTACAGGTAAGGAGAGGAAGTGTATGACCTAGGCAAAACAGTTCTGAAAATATTTTGAAACTGATGTTTATTAAATTTTTGAGAACTGATAGACTTTCTGAGGAAAGAGTCAATTAGGAAATTCAGTGATCAAAGAGTTTATTGACAGGAGACATTGGCTTTTACTACTTTAACTTACCCCTCTATTATTTTATAATTAATATGTTACTATTAATTATAATTAATTATATTGTATAGTTATATATTATAATTAAAATTACTATGTTAATAAGCCCACTATTTTATTTTTAAAATCAGTGTTTTTAAACTAATATTAAATTTTTGAATCTTTGAAGAAATAATACTTTTACATGGTTCAAAAATCAAATAATATAAAAAGAAACACATTGAAAAGTTACTCTCATTCCTGTCCCCTTCCACGCCACTCCACACCTTCCCCATAAGTAACCAGATTTATTCATTTCTTATTTCTCTTTCCAGTATTTCTTTTAGTGAATGCATGTATCTTATATCACAACTATTCTTACACCATATAGCTTTCTATCTATGCATGTATGATCAGTCACTCAGTTGTGTCTGAGTCTTTGAGACCCCATGAACTGTAGCTCACCAGGCTTTTCTGTCTGTGGAATTTTCCAGGCAAGAATACTAGAGTGGGTTGCCATTTCATACTCCAGGGGATCTTTCTGACCTAGAGATCAAACCCGTGTCTCCTACTTCTTTTTTTCCCTTGCTTAATAATTTATTCTGAAGAGCTCCATAAGAATACATGGAGGCTATCCTTTTCACAGCTGTATAGTATTCCATTGGGTAAATAATATTATGATTTATTCAGTCTCTTTCCTCTTGCTAGACTTTGGGTTGTTTTCAGTCTTTTGCTATAATGTCACTGCCACAGTGAAAAGCTATGCATATATCAGGACTTCCCTAGTGGTCCAACAGTTAAGACTCTATGCTCCCAATGCAGGGGGCATGGATTCAATCCCTGCTCAGGTGATCCCACATGCCACATGGTATAGTGTGGCCAAAAAAAAAAAGAAAAGAAAGAAAGCCATATGTATGTCATTCCCTACACATGCAGGTCTATTTATAGGATGAATTTCCAGAATTGGGATTACTAGGTCAAAGAATAAATGTATTTGAAATTTTAACTAGTACTAGGTATCCCTCCATAGAGATTGTGTCATTTTGTACTCCCATCACCAATATATGATTGCCTATTTCCCCAGAGCCTCAACAAATATTTCTTTAAAATCTTTTTTTTTTTTGAGCGTCTACCCCCTATGTGGTCCTAAAACTAGTCACCAAACATTTTATCATACAACTCTCCAATTTATTCACACTACTCTAGAGGTAGAAAAATCATATCATTTTAATTCTGAACAGGTACCTTAGAAGGAATTCTATAGTAAACTTCTGGTCACCTTGTCAAACCACTAGATTATATTGGATTTCCACTAGAATTTATTAATAAGCTTCTATTAAAGTATACATTTAATGTAAAAAGGGAGAGAATCAACAAGCTAACAAATGTCACCTATGAAAACTGCCCCTTGAGATTTCCCTGGGGGGTCAGTGGTTAAGACTTCATGTTCCCAAAGCAGAGGACACTGGTTCAATCCCTGGTTGGGGAACTAAGAACCCACACACAAAAAAAAACTGCCCCACGTTCTCAATAATAGGGGACAAAATACCATCCTTGAGCAGTGTTATGGTGAACAATTTTACTAGTACTCTTATTTTGTTAATTGTATTAGCACTCTCATTAATTTTATTCGGTCTCTAAAGTCCTTCTGTTAGTCCTTTATTGAAGTACTAATATATTGCCTGTGCCAAGTTCACTTATTATTGAAGTGGATTTTAATAACTCCCACATGGTAACATAGTCTTTTGGAGGCTGAGTCACAAATCATTCTCAGGCGTCTCTATACTTCCTATCTGCAGGCGGCAGAAACAGCTGCTCTCCAAGAAGTCTACCTACCAGGCGTTACTGGACTCAGTCACAACAGGCAAAGACAGTGCCAGGTTCCAAATCATCAATGAACCAGCAAAGGTGAGAAAAAATATTTTCTACAGAGAATTCTTTGTTTCTTTATTTATTTGGTTTAAATGAAGTGAATTTCTACAAAGCCTAGTTAAACTATGTTTGCTTCAAAAATAAACTTTGTGAGAGGAGTCATGCTCTTTACTATCTACACAATGTTACTTTAAAAATAGTATGACTGTCAATATATAGACTGCCTTGTGTCAGATGCATTCTTAGATGTTTTACAAATATTATTTCCTTTTAGTTACTCTTTAGAAAATATCTAAGAGGTACATTGTATTGTCCTCAATTTTTAGATAAGAAAACTGAAGTCTAAAAAACCAGCTGCCCGGAGTCATAGCTAGTAGTAGCCGGAATTTTCACCCGTGACTGTAGACTCTGGCAAGTACCTGTGCTCTTTCTATCACTGTTAACGCAGTTTATACTTAAGCAAGGTCCAGATCCAGTGAATGTCCAAACCTCAGAATGTGAGTGGGCGAGAAGAACGATGGTCTCTGCTGTTGAATCAAGTCTCAAATGTTCCCTTATCCAAGCGGCTTCACTCACAGATCACCACAGTTCTTACATACTGAAACATGAGAACAGTGTCCTAAGTGCTTTTTCTCATCTGTCGGGTTTTCACACTACTTCCCATGGGCCAGACACAGAGGAAGTGCTGTGGGCTGAGCTCAGAAGTGTGGTTATGCACAAGTAGCTGATGCTTCTAACTTGACCCTCACTACAGATCTTTCCCCATCTTCTAAAGGTGTCCTAAGCTTCTAAGGCCTCCCAGACCAATCTGGTTTAATTGGCAATTCACTGAAGAACAAGGGTAAAGACATGCAGTCTCGGTGCCATGACAGCTAAGATAGTAGCTCCATCAGCTCACTAACAAATCCCAGTTCTGCGGAGCAGACTGAGAAGACATCCCCACTTTCACTGCAGCATTGTGAGCAAGCTCCTTGTGGTGCTGTGTCACATGTATAGCATTACACCAAGGAATCTCCTCAGAGAAAACAGAACCAAAACTGCCCCACAACATTAGGGCATTCTCTGTAACATTTGCAAGGCCTTTAACTTATCCTTCCCTTGTAGCTCAGTTGGTAAATAATCTGCCTGCAGTACAGGAGACCCGGGGTCCACCCCTGAATCAAGAAGATTGCCTGGAAAACGAAAAGGCAACACTCTCCAGTATCCTCGCCTGGAAAATCTCATGGACACAGGAGCCTGGTGGGCTGCAGTCCATGGGGTCACAAAGAATCGGGCACGACTGAGCAACTAACACTTACTTACTTACACTTAACATAGCCAGTGAAGTGAAATGAAAGTGTTAGTCACTCAGTTGTGCCCAACTCTTGGTAACCTCATGGACTATAGCCTGCGAACTCCTCTGTGCATGGGATTCTCCAGGCAAGAATACTGGAGTGGGTTGCCATTCCCTTTTCCAGGGGATTTTCCTGACCCAGGAACTGAACCCAGGTCTCCTGCAGTGCAGGCGGATTCTATACTGTCTGAGCCACCAGGGGCAGGAGGAGCAGTGACACAGTGAGGAAGACTACCTTCCATATGAAGTTATAGAGATTTTAGTCATTTCAAAGATGTAGAATCTTCTGACATAACTTTCTTGCCTGAATTCAAAACAGGGTCTAGAATCCTATCAACCGTTCTGTGTTCTCTGTCACTGCCTCCTGTCCCCTACTTCTGGTTATATAAGAATGCATTTGTGATAGCAGCACACTTTGTTCATTTTTCCTAACTACGCTGATGAGATGTTTAGCCTTTCTCCAAAACCTAGTGCTGCTTCTTGTATCACTCATCTCCTTCTAGAGGAATTTCCCCCCACCCCACTTGGCATCTCTGAGATCTTTGAGTTCACAGCTCATGATACCCTCAAAGTCATAGTTCCTTGACTACTGATCCAAGTCTCCCAAACTTGGCATCCTTTTGTAGCCAAGTTTGAAAGCTTTTCATGGGAAAACATGGGATAGCGTTAATTTATTTACTAGAGAGCCAGCCACCATTTGCATGTGGTTTAATAGCCAGTACCCAGCCAAGACCCTGTATTCAGCATCAACAGAAGCAGCTGGATCCAGGAAATGCAAGGAGTCCACCAGAGACCTTCCAGGAGTCAGTAGCCCTACTACCAGCAGCCAGGTCACTTCCTTTTCCTATCACTTGCTCTTTTTCCTACTTGTCTCCAAAGTGTCTGGTCCCAGAGAGCTGCAGCCGTCCTGTGGTCAGGGCAGGAATCCCTTTCCATCCTTGGGGAGGTTCAGTCTGCTGAGCACCTTAACAATCCACTGTTGAGATAACATGTGTGGAAACAGAGTATATTAAGGCACTCAGAATACCAGTGTGGCCCAAAGTGCAGCTTCTCAATGCAGCTCCATACCAATGAAGTGAGTGGTGGACCCTCTCACACAACTTCTTAGAAGACTATCGGTGAGTTTTTTGGTACACACCTCTCTTTGGATCCTGAACATGAGGGACAGTGCCATTCAGGTCAGGTGCTAGAACCAGAGCCCACCAGATCTGTATGCCTTCAAAGGAAAAGAAGCCGTAGTCCAGGAAGACCCACTGGAGCTTAACACAAGACAGCACGTGACTCAGAAGGGAGCTGAGGAGTCGGACAAGCAAGGGCAAGAGATCTGGAATGTCAGCAGCATGGCTCTCAAGACTAGGAACTTTGAGGACCCCGTGGAACAGACTCCACATTCCATTATTGAAATTAACCACACACTCTGATCTCAGGCAAATGCATGCAAGTGTATGTTTGGGGAGATCACCCTCAAATTCTGAGCTGAACTTCATTTTAATGTATTTTTAATGTTCTCCTTGTCACTTAGAATTGAGAGGACTAATAGGAACTTAAGATTTTGTACCCTCTCTGTTTGTTAGGGACAACAAAGATTCAGGTAGTAATTTCTAAAGTTGTCTGAACCCTGTATCCTGCTCACTGCATAGTCAGGGAGCCACCACTAGTGGTTGTTTCTGGAACCAGATGGGTGTTTCACAGGAGATTTCAATTAGGATATGGTATGGGTGTAGTCTGGAGGTTTTTTAAAAAGCTGCATACATCCACTTGTTCAAAATGATAGCTTTAATTTCAGGTTCAGAGAGACAGAGCCCCAAGTCTAGGAGTATTATATTCAGCTCACAGCTGTAGTTCTCAGATTTCACTGATGAGGCAAACCCAGCACTCTTAGTGCCTGCCTACCCCACCCCATTAAAACTCTTAAAGCAATAACTTTGTTGTCAATATCTGTTGTTAATTTTTGAAATTTTTCTTCCCAATTCCCTTCCCGCAACCTGCCTCTTTATAAGCAACCAGGAGACAGAACCAAGGATCATTCAACCTTTTTCAGCTCACACTGTCATAACACTGGGTGTTTCAACAGACATTTCTTTCTCACAATTCTGGAGTCTGGGAAACCCAAGATCGAGGTTCCACTCCCTGGGTGGTAGACTGCCACCTCCTTTCTGTATAATTGACACTTGAACATATAAGGCTTAGTGGTGCCAACATCCCCATGCAGTGGAAAATCCAAGTATAATTTCACAGTTGGCCCTTAGTATACATAATTGGCATCTACAGGTTCAACCAACGAACAACCGTATGGTTCTATAGTTTTGTTGTTGACCTCCCCACTAGGTATGGGGGCTGTGGGGTCTTAGTTACCTGACCAGGGATTGAACCTGCACCCCCTGCAGTGGTAGCATGAAGTTTTAACCACTGAACTGCCAGGGAAGTCCCTGTAGTATTTGTTGTTGAAAAACATCCATAAGCAGACTCACACAGTTCAAATCTCTGTTGCAGGGTCAACTGTATAGTCACATGGTGGTGGTGGTTGTCATTCAGTTGCTTAGTCATGTCCAACTCTTTGCACCTCCATGAACTGCAGCACGTCAAGCTTCCCTGTCCTTCTCTATCTCCCAGAGTTTGTTCAAACTCATGTCCATTGAGTCAGTGATGCCATCCAAGCATCTCATCCTCTGTCACCTCCTTCTCCTCCTGCCCTCAATCTTTCCCAGCATCAGGGTCTTTTCCAGTGAGTCAGCTCGTCCCATCAGGTGGCCAAAGTATTGGCTCTTTAGCTTCACCATCAGTCCTTCCAATGAATATTCAGGGATGATTTCCTTTAGGATTGACTGGTTTGATCTCCTTGCTGTCCAAGGGATTCTCACTGCAGCACCACAGTTAGAAAGCATCAATTCTTCAGCTCTCAGCCTTCTTTATGGTCCAACTCTCACATCCATATATGACTACTGGAGAAACCATAGCTTTGACTATGCAGACTTTTGTCAGAAAAGTGATGTCTCTGCTTTTTCATACGCTGTCTAGATTTGTTAAAACTTTTTGTCCAAGGAGCAAGTGACTTTTAATTCCATGGCTGGTGGAGAGAGAGCTTATTCTCTGGTCTCTTCCTATAAAAGCAGTAATCCCATCATGACTTCACCCTCATGACCTCATCAAAATCTAGTCATCTCCCAATGCTTCATCTCCAAATGCCATCACATTGAAGATTAAGGCTTCAGCATATGAATTGGAGGGCTGGATGAGGCGGGAGTGGTTTGGGAAAAGGGGGAAGATGACACGATTCAGTCCTTAGCACACATTAAGTTCCTGCTGCTGCTGCTATGTCATTCAGTCATGTCTGACTCTGTGCAACCCCATAGACAGCAGCCCACCAGGCTCCCCTGTCCCTGGAATTCTCCAGGCAAGAACACTAGAGTGGGTTGCCATTTCCTTCTCCAATGCATGAAAGTGGAAACTGAAAGTGAAGTTGCTCAGTTGTATCTGACTCTTAGTGACCCCATGGACTGCAGCCTACCAGGCTCCTCCATCCATGGGATTTTCCAAGAGTACTGGAGTGGGTTGTCATTGCCTTCTCCCTGGGACACCATAGTGTTACAAAGTGAACTGAAGTGTCGCCTGTGTGTTGCTTCTAAGTCAAGACACCTAGGTCTTTGAGAAAAGCTGGATGCAGGTTCAAATGCCGAAGTTTTCACATAGGATCTTATTTGTTATGATATAAATCAGATATTTGACAAAGAAGCTTCCAGAAGAAAATTTTAAAGGTGTTATCAGTTAAGTGTTGACTGCTTGTTTAGAACTCCTTTTTCCCTACTATTATTGATTTTTTTACTTTCAGACAAAATTTGACTGAATTGAGTAACAGAGAATATCTACTCTTGCGACATCAGAGAAGGGAAATTTATGTTGTCTTCTGAAAGTGAAAGTGAAGTCACTCAGTCGTGTCTGACTACTTGTGACCCCATGGACTTGTAGCCTACCAGGCTCCTCCGTCCATGGAACTTTCCAGGCAAGAGTACTGGAGTGGGTTGTCTTCAGAGTATACATAAAACACACACACACACACACACACACACACACACACACACACACAGAGCACTGCTAGCGAGTCTATTTGGAACCGACCTATGTCTTTGACCTACTTTATGTTGCTAATTTTTGCTCTTTTATGATATGAATGACAATTTGTCAAAATGTTTGCTTTGCAGTCTGTTTGCAAATTTTCACCAGAGACAACACTTCTAGCAGCCTTTCCAAGAACGCAAGGAAATCTCTGAGCACCTCCATGAAATTACTCCTTGCCTCTTCATCTAAGCCTCATGAAAATGAGACTTTGCCCAGCCAGCCACCTCCTCAGCTGATGAGGAAAAACTGCCACTTGTTATCCAGGATTATTTCTGCAGAAATGGCCAGGAACAGGGAAAATAGTTTGGAATCTATTTAAGCAATCAGAAACACATCTGGGCAGGCTAATTATCCTTGCAGACAGACTAATAGCCAGTTTAACTTGCCAGTGTTCTCCGTAGAAGATCAGTGCTTACAATAAACCAATCGGCTGCAACTGAGGAAGGAGCAATATGTCCCCTACAGCTATTTTAATGAACTCTTAAACCATTCATTCTCTGAATCCTGGGAGGTCTTGACCAATAGCTGGGAAAAGTCCTTGCTCCCTCTTCTAGGCCTTTTACGTTCGCTTTCCTTAAAGTGTAGTAGAGAGACCTGGTGCCAGAGGAAAAGAAAGATCTACCCATCAAGAAGTAGTTGATGAGGTCATAACTTTCCTTGTTAAAACTCACCACCATTTATATATGTTCTAGGGCTCTTCTGTTAACTCGGTCACAGTCTCTACTGGTTTTGGGTGAAATTTTCTTTTAAAAAATTTAATATAATTGTGATAAATCTGCTGCTTGAATATACAAACAAGGCTGTTTTTACCAGTGATTTTTTTTATAACTTGTCTATTTTTTTTTTCTTATAACCAAAGAAATAAAAATTAGATTTACGGATTGCAAACTACCAGGTTTTATTTTTATTAAGTATGGGAGAAATAAGATAGGAAATGGGAATTTATACTCTCCAGACTACAGAGGTGAGCCTCAGTGAAAAACCAAGTAGAGACTTGTAGTTCTAAAATGAACTTCTAAAATGTATACCTTTCTCTGATAATTTATTTCACTTTCTCAGGTAGGAGAGATTTACATATCTTAAATGTTTCTAAGGGAGCAAAACTCATGCTATCTCACCTTATTTAAAATGTTTAAAAGTTTTATGTTTCTTATTTTCTATAAATCCATCTTGCTGCAATTGTTATTGCTGTTATCTATGAATTAACACTAAATAATTCTGAGTTTAAGCAATCTAACTTCTGTAACAATGTATTTTTAATCTTTTAAATCACTAATAGAGATTCAGTAATTTATTTGGACATTATTTTAAAATAAATGTCCAAACAAGTCTCTAGAGAGCAGGAATATTTAGAAATTCTCAATGACTCTACACATGGACATCACCAGATGGTCCGCACCAAAATCAGATTGATTATATTCTTTGCAGCCAAAGATGGAGAAGCTCTACACAGTCAGCAAAAACAGGACCGGGAGCTGACTGTAGCTTGGATCATGAACTCCTTATTGCCAAATTCAGACTGAAATTGAAGAAACTAGGGAAAAGCACTAGACCATTCAGGCATGACCTAAATCAAATCCCTTATGATTTTACAGTGGAAATGAGAAATAGATTTAAGGGACTAGATCTGATAGACAGAGTGCTTGATAAACTATGGACGGAGGTTTGTGACACTGTACAGAACAGAGGGATCAAGACCATCCCTGTCGAAAAGAAATGCATAAAAGCAAAATGGCTGTCTGAGGAGGCCTTACAAATAGCTGTGAAAAGAAGAAAAGTGAAAAGCAAAGGAGAAAAGGAAAGATATTCCCATTTGAATGCAGAGTTCCAAAGATTAGCAAGGAGAGATAAGAAAGCCTTCCTCAGCGATCAATGCAAAGAAATAGAGGAAAACAACAGAATGAGAAAGACTAGAGATCTCTTCAAGAAAATCAGAGATACCAAGGGAACATTTCATGCAAAGATGGGCTTGATAAAGGACAGAAATGGTATGGACCTAACAGAAGCAGAATATATGAAGAAGAGGTGGCAAGAATACACAGAACAAAAAAGATCTTCACGACCCAGATAATCATGATGGTGTGATCACTCACCTAGAGCCAGACATCCTGGAATGTGAAGTCAAGGGGGCCTTAGAAAGCATCACTACAAACAAAGCTAGTGGAGGTGATGAAATTCTAGTTGAGCTATTTCAAATCCTAAAAGATGATGCTATGAAAGTGCCACACTCAATATGCCAGCAAATTTGGAAAAGTCAGCAATGGCCACAGGACTGGAAAAGGTCAGTTTTCATTCCAATCTCAAAGAAAGGCCATGCCAAAGAATGCTCAAACTACCACACAATTGTACTCATCTCACACACTAATAAAGTAATGCTTAAAATTCTCCAAGCCAGGCTTTAGCAGTATATGAACCGTGAACTTCCAGATGTTCAAGCTGGTTTTAGAAAAGGCAGAGTAACCAGAGATCAAATTGCCAACATCCGCTGGATCATTGAAAAAGCAAGAGAGTTCCAAAAAAACATCTATTTCTGCTTTATTGACTATGCCAAAGGCTTTGACTGTGTGGATCACAATAAACTGTGGAAAATTCTGAAAGAGATGGGAATACCAGATCACCTGACCTGTCTGTTGAGAAACCTGTATGCAGGTCAGGAAGCAACAGTTAGAACTGGACATGGAACAACAGACTAGTTCCAAATAGGAAAAGGAGCGCGTCAAGACTGTATATTGTCACCCTGCTTATTTAACTTCTATGCAGAGTACATCATGAGAAATGCTGGGCAGGAAGAAGCACAAGCTGGAATCAGGATTGCCAGGAGAAATATCAATAACCTCAGATATGCAGATGATACCACCTTTATGGCACAAAGTGAAGAGGAACTAAAAAGCCTCTTGATGAAAGAGAAAGAAGAGAGTGAAAAAGATGGCTTAAAGCTCAACATTCAGAAAACTAAGATCATGGCATCTGGTCCCATCACTTGATGTGAAATAGATGGGGAAACAGTGGAAACAATGTCAGACTTTATTTTGGGGGGCCCCAAAATCACTGCAGATGGTGATTGCAGCCACGAAATTAAAAGACGCTTACTCCTTGGAAGGAAAGTTACGACCAACCTAGATAGCATATTAAAAAGCAGAGACATTACTTGTCAAGTCTGTGGTTTTCCCGGTAGTCATGTATGGATGTGAGAGTTGGACTGTGAAGCAAGCTGAGCGCCGAAGAATTGATGCTTTTGAACTGTGGTGCTGGAGAAGACTCTTGAGAGTCCCTTGGACTGCAAGGAGATTTAACGAGTCCATCCTAAAGGAAATCATCCCTGAATATTCATCAGAAGGACTGATGTTGAAGCTGAATCTCCAGTACTTTGGCCACCTGATAGGAAGAGCTGACTCATTGGAGAAGACCCTGATGCTGGGAAGGACTGGGGACAGGAGGAGAAGGGGACGACAGAGGATGAGATGGCTGGATGGCATCACCAACTCGATGGACATGAATTTGAGTAAACTCTGGGAGTTGGTGATGGACATGGAGGCCTGTGTGCTACGATTCATGGGGTTGCAAAGAGTCAGACACGACTGAGCAAGTGACTGAACTGAACTGAATGTTTTAGATAGAAGGATATAACATTCACATCCAGACTTTTTGATGGCCAAGTTTTGGTGAAAGAATTGGGCAATAACTGACAGTTAAGAAGCCCAGGGAAGTGGTTTATAAACTGTCATCCACAGAGCCCTGAGGTTTCCATGGAGGTGTCTCAGGACTCAGTGCAGGGAGGGGAGGGGGCTCAAAGGTAGAGGCTCTGAGCTTCTTCCTGCTGTCTTCAACCCAAATAGCTTATTGGACTTCTGAGAGTCCACTACTGTTAATTTTTTAAGTCATTAAAAACAGGTTTAAGGTCTAAGGAAATGAAGCTGTGTTGATGATAATAAGAGATAAAAATAAACCTGGATATTGACTTTGGAAAGGGTTACCTATTGGCAAAATTGGTTTGCTTAAGTTAAAATGAAAACAAAATGGGGCTTTGACACTGATATGTGTGTTTCCTTGCATAAGATCATATGGGAAAAGCAGGGTTATTACTACTTTTTCTCATATAATTAGGATTCTTTCCTAGGCTGTAGCCTCAAGAACAAAACATACCGGAAAAGTCTCTGGTTTAAAATATAAGCTTTTAAAAGAAAGTTATTTTACTAAAAATTGGAGAATCTCTGAGTGCCTAAACTGGATTCAATATTTGTTAATCACACATAGGCAGACAACCTGTGTGCTTAGAATGTTCTTGCACCATTTTTGCCTACCTAGAGTCCTGCTAATTCCTGAAGGCCCTGGTCAAGTCCCTCTTCCTCCAGAGAGATGCTCCAGCCCCTGTCTTTACAGTCATCAATATTCCCCTTCCTTGTCCTGGCACAGCACTGTCCTTGTCCTGTCTTAGCACTTATCATAAAATGCTTTATAATTACTACATATATGTTCCATCTCCCCTAAATTGCACCCTCCCAAAGAGTTTAGCCATCCTTTTCACAGCAATCAGCACATTGCAATATTAGATTTCAAATAAATGTTAGCTGAGTTAAATTTGAGAGACTAGTGGAAATATATGTCTAATTTGGGAAAGAATACATAATCTAATAGGATTTCAGTCTTACATTTAGACACATTTTCAAATCTTAGAATCCTGATGGCATGCTTCAAGTAAATTAGATATACAAAAGAACATTAAGCATATAAGCAGTATTATGTATGATTGAGGGTGGAAGAAAGGGGGAGGTATTGGTCAAAGTGTACAAACTTCCAACTGAAATATGATGAATAGCTTCTGGAGATTTAATGTACAGCCTAGTGATTGTAGGTAATAGTACTCTATTATATACTTGAAAGTTGCTAAGAGAGTAGATCTTAAATATTTTCACCACAAAAAGGAAATGGTAATTATGTGACTTGGTGCAGATGTTAGCTAATGCTGTGGTGGTGATCAGTTTTGCAATTTACAAGTAACAAATCAAGGAGTTGAACAACAAAGTTATATGTGTAATTGTTTCTCAATAAAGCTGGGGAAAATAATTACTGGTAACCACTGTATCATAACCCTATTTTATAAGAACAATGTCTGTAAAAGAACTCGGAGCCTATTTACCACTTCTACCTGGTCACTCCTTGGTGTCCTATCGCTGCTTAAGTGCCCTGACTATTTCCTATAATCTGAAGAAGTAAGGTTCCAGTAATATCATTTGGGGGGTTTTGTTTTGCTTTGTTTTTGGTTTTTGATGCTGATTTAATACTCTCCCGGCTTCCTATATCTGACTTGCACCACGTCATACCTGTTCTGCATTACCTCACGCAGCCTACCCTTCTTAGCTTTTCATTTAACAGACATTATAGTAACAATACATGGGGCTTCCCAGGTGGCTCAGTGGTGAAGGATCCACCTGCCAATGCAGGAGATGATAGTTTGATCCCTGGGTCAGGAGGGAGGAGGACATGGCAACCCATTCCAGTATTCTTGCCTGGGAAATCACATGGACAGAAGAGTCTGGTGGACTACAGTCCATGGGGTGGCAAATAGTTGCACACAATTGAACAGGCATGCACACACACAACCCTAGAACACATAGGAGGTGTTTGTTTCCACTATAGGTAGAGCCAGGCAAGTATATCTATAGACTGGAGAGCCTTTTCCTTCATGATTGCCATTGTTCATCAATTAGCTGGCCCTGTAATAATGTAAGCATAGTTTTGTAATTATTTTAATTTATAGAACTGACCTAGGTAAGCTGTTGAAACTAATCTCATGTATGTGTTCCCAGGCTCCACTCCTGGCTGAAGTTTGTGGCATAGAGGGAAATATTTTCAGACTTAAAATCAATGAAGAAATACCCTTGAAACCCAGATATGAAGTTCCTGATGTCCTCACAAGCAAGCTAACCACTGTAAGGTAAGCCAAGAAACATGCTACCTGGAATACCCCCTCAATATGTTCTTCTGTCATACCTTGAGTAGCAGCTTTTGTATGAGTCTCATATTTTGTGTTTCAAGGATACAGCCATTTACAAAGTTAGTTTTCAGTTATTTGGGAATAAATTTATCCATTTTGACGTTATCCATTCTGTATTCTCTTCCTCTGCTATTTGACTCATTGGTACTTATTAATGAAGAGAAGCAGAGCTTCTGATCTCTTCTCTCCTCCCCACAAAGTAAAAAATTTGTCAGCCAGAGTCTGGGAGGAAGCAGGAGAGCTATTTAATTGACTCAGATGAGCAGCAGGGCTCCAGGGATTGAAGATACCAGCTGAACTCCCAATGCTTACAGTTATTTATACAGTTAGACTGAGTCACTTTTAATTAACGACAGTCTCAGAAGTCTAACATATAATTTGACTTAGAGTCAGCAATAAATTAATAATCAGTTTCTAGGTGAAAAAAAGTCTTTGGGGATTAAAGGATTTTTCGTGTACCTGCAGAATTTGCCTCAGTTCTCAGCACATTTTCCTGTGATATTTTAACTTGGTTCTGTTTGTGGGTTTGTTATTTTCTTTGTATCATTTCACTAAGGGAATATGACATTATGCCAGACTCTTTAATTTTCATTACATCATTATCATAGTTTTATGTGGATTATTTTTCTGTGAAAATATAATAAATAGTTAATAAATTATAAGGGTAAATTAACCCAGCTATGGTAAACTATTATAAACTTAAAATATATCACTGAGCCACTACTATATGCCACAAACTTAGGAGACACATGTGCACCCATGGCTGATTCATGTAGATGAATGGCAAAAACCACCACAATATTGTAAAGTAATTATCCTCCAATTAAAATAAATAAAAAAAGAAACTATTCTCAAAGCTTTGCAGTTTGGCAAATGAGAGTGTGTATGTGTGTGTTTCTTCTTGGTCACATTAGTTTTTACTGTCCTGGACGATTCATTTTACTAGTAGATCTTTAACATTTTTACATCTGTGTTCATAAGTAAAATTGGTCTATAGTTTTCTTTTTCTGTGTGGTATCTTTGCCCAGGTTTTAGAGTCAGGGTGATATGAGCTTTGTGTAGTAAATATGTTATATTAGTTTTAGTTTTGCTTCTATTTCAACCTCTTTCTAGAGGGCTTTTGGCTACTGTAGTAACTAGAAAGCTAAAAACTGCATTTCTCCATTTCCCAGACTCACATGTAGCTAGTTTCTGGTGTATTTTAGGTTCCATCGAGTTATCTTGATTTCAGAACTGAGTTTTCCATTTTGCTGATATGCACTGGCAGCTATAGAATGACTCTAGAGCCTCTAGTTAGGGCAGTGCTTTCTTGATCTCCGGATGGCATCTAAGATGGCATGATCCTGGAGTCCAGCCATTGCCACATTGACTTCTGTTTATCCAACTTCCTGCTTCTAGCTGAGAGAGAAGTTCTGTTGGTCTACAGTTACGTGGTATTTTCCTAGGGGTCATTACTGGGCACTCAGCCAGGAACCAGCTACTTCAAAACTTCCATTATGTTGTAAGCTCATAACTCCCCTGTATTAAGTCATTTCCTTTCTGCTTAAAATGGCCAGAATTGTTTCCGTTATCTACAGTTGAATCTTAATTGACATAATTGTTGGTATCAGAAATGAATATAAGCAACAGATCCTCAAGGATTGAAATATGAGCTTAATTAGCTGATCTAGTTGGATCTGAAGGTAGTGAGGTTTTCATTAGACAATGCGATATTAGTGTTTGGGGCTAAACGCTACCCTCCCCCCAGACTCATATGTTGAAACCCTAAGTCTTTCTACCTCAGAATGTGGCTGTTCAGAGATAGGGCCTTTGAACAGGTAATTAAGTTACAATAGGATCATTAGGGTGGGCTCTGATCCAATGTGACTGATGTTCTATAAGAGGAGACGATTAGGATACAGATAACACAGAAGGATGGCCTTGTGAAGACACAGCAAGAGGATGGCCACCTGCGAGCCAAGAAGAAAGGCCTCAGAAGAAACCAAACGTGCTGACACTTTAATGTAGGACTTCAGAATTGTGAGAAAATAAATTTCTTGTGTTTAAGCCACCCAATCTGCAGTAGCAGCTCTAGCAAACTAGTATAACTAGCAATAAACCATGGCATTCTCTGGCAGAATTAAATTACTACTCGTGGTCACCTGAAATCCAGTGCCTATTGAAAGTGTGGCTCTGGCAGACCAAGTGGTGAGGTCACAGCATAGCTTGATTATCATATGAAATTCAAAATGCTGAGGTGGCCTGGTTGTTACTAATTTCACTGAAGAACTTAAAGAAAACAGTAGTTTCAGGCTTTTAAATTCTTAGCTCAAGATATTGTCAGAAACCTGATAGGTTTCTGTGACCATCTACACATCTCTTTTATTTATAGAGTCCTTGTAACTACAGAGTCCTTGTAGCTGAAAGTCAGATACAGGGTTAGATTCTATGGTTTGCTGAATTGAAGTGTAAGTTGAATTCAGAGCTTTATCAGGTCTATGAATTTAGGGCATCAACTGTGAAAAGACAGGACTCCTCACAATTGAATAGCAACATCTGGGAAGATCTGGATAACTCTGAGTACCTAAACCTCAGAATTCCACTGAGCCTCCCAGTTTAGCTAAAGACTCGCCCTCTCCTCTGATGAGGCTGGCATTACCTTGCTGGGACACTCCATGTTGACCTCACCTGAAATATACTATGCCAGGAGATTCCAGTGCTCCCTGTGCTTCTCCCCTACCCCCTTTCACTGCCTCCAGATCCACTGTCAGAGTCAGACCCCAGCATGCCCGGGGAGCCAATTATAGTCAAACCCAGGAGGTACCTAAAAAATTAGAAGATTTTGTATTGGCAAAAACCTGGGAAATAGGCATGGTAATGGTTTCTGAAGGACTCCTAGACTGGAAGGAAGCAACATAATTTTAGGATTATGCTAAATTTACTGACATAAATCAGAGAATTCAGATTTGATATGCTATCTAGGACAGCTGAAAGAGGTTCTAATTGTTTGCTTGATTGGCTAAGTATAATCTGTAGAGTCAGCTATGGATCTGCTGAATGAAGCTGAGATACCAGAAATTCCTTGGCACAGTGTAGAAGAAATGATTCATAGACTTAGGGAAATAGAAATGTTGAAGTGGATATATCATATGCAGCCACCTCATCAGCCCCTAACTCTGCTCTCCAAAGAACCCAAAAGACACTATCTTCACTGAGAAATATATTGGTGAGGGAACACTTGGAAACATTACAGTGAGTGAATGTCTTTTCTGAGCTAGAGACGATGGTGGAAATGGTACCATTAAAACAGGCTCCCTGGTTTCAGTGGAGATGATGAGACTCTAAGTAGCAAAGTCAAAGCAGCAGCATTTAGTTGTTGGAGACAAGGTGGACACGTTTCCTTAATGTGCAGCAGGGCCTGTGTGGTACCCAGAATGGCTTAACCTTCAAGGCAGTGAACAATATGTCAGAGTCCATTAGACTGAAATAGATGGGCTAAAGTCCTACTCAATAGACTAATCAAAAGAATTCTATTTAGGTTTGATAAACAGTGAGACACAATCTCTCAATCAATGAAATTAGTTTCCAGAACCCAAGCATCTTACTTGGGGAGAAGGCCTAGAATCCATGGAGGAGGATTTTGCAAGGATATAATAAGATTATAACCTGTCCCTTCTAATCCTCCCTTAAGAGGCCTGTGACCATTTACCAGGGTAACTATGCACTAGAAAAAGAAATATCTAGACCTAGGGTTTTAAGTGCTGCCTCTGAGCTTACATAACTCCTGGGGGATCTAAAACATCCTAAAAATCTACCTATCGATTGGAGGCTGATGGAAGTCAGGTGATAAATAGATAAAAGCTTGACCTTTCCATCTCACTGTGGACTGAGTAGATAATAACCCAATCTGTTTTATTTCCTCAGTTTCTATATGTATGGTTAGAATGAGAGAAGGAAAAGAAAAATGTTTAAATTCTATACACCAAACTGTTTTCCTAGACTGTCCAGACCAAGGTAATAATAATAGTGATGATAACCAACAATTACTCAGCACTTACTATGTGCCAGGCACTGTGTGATCTCATTTACATGTGTGGTCTCATTGAATCCTCAGAAAGCTATGTTTGCTCTCGCTTTTATCATTTCCACTTCACAGATGAGGAAACCAAGAACTGGAAAAGATTAACCTATCCAAAGTTACACACCTAGTGCATGTTAAAGCCATGTTCAGTCCAGGCTTTCTGACACCAGAGCTCACACTCTGAATTACAGCTTTCCACTGCCTTGTCATGCTGTGTCACACGAATATTGATTTACTAATTTGAATTGAGACTTACACTAAGCCACATGAACTTAGAACAATTTATTTTTTTCTCCCTGCTTTGTTTTCCAGGCTGACTTCTTGCCCAGGGGATACAGGCAGTCTGGTGTTAGCAAGTGGAAAAGGAGATCTGAAGTGTCACATCACGGCAAACCCCTTCAAGGTCGACTTGGTATCTGAAGAAGAGGTTGTAATGAGCATAAACTCTCTGGGCCAATTGTACTTTGAGCAGCTGCAGATTCCTCCCAAGCAGAGGTATTTTTGCACATTACTTAATATGTATAGAACTTAAAATCTGATTGTGACTATGTCTCCATAGAAAATTTGCTTTATGTGTTGGAATATTGTTCTGAGAAATTTCATCTTTTCACCTGTACAGACTAATGCAGGCTTGATAACAAAAGTTATTCCCAGACATTTGCAAAGGATACTCTTAACACATCCTGTATTTTTGACTGATGACATTCTCTACCCTACACCTTCTGAAAAAGGACCCTGTTAACTTACAGATGTTAATGTGAACTAACATGTCTTCAGAATTTCACTTTATCCCCCTTACAATAACATGAGTTACCTTAGACTTGAGTAGTTATCTAGGAACTTTCTGGAACCAACCACTTGATCAAAGCTGTTTGTGTGTGGGTCACATGAATTGGAAGATAGTTGTAGAAGGAGATTTTTCATCCATTTTTACCAATATTGTTTTTAAATCCTCCAGTGTATAATTCTATTTTTATTCAAATAATGAACATCTTACCTGAGCTTCAAAAAGCATTCAACAGAGTGATTTTTTCCTGAGTCTCAGCTAATTTCTGTTTTTAAAGTTTATTGTTAAAATTTTTATTTTATCACAGAAATGTGTTCATTATAGGCTAAACAGAAAATATTGAAAAGAAGAAAAAATTAAAATACCCATAATCCTGCCACCCCTACTGTTAGTACCTTATGAATTTAATTCAGTTTACTTTTTTTGACCGAAAATACTAACAACATAGCAAATCCCTGTGTGTCTGTTATTTATATTTTGTTGTTTATTTATGTTAAAAATATTAACTTTAAAGCATTTTTTCTTTTAATAAAGTCCTATTATTTTGTTTTAGGGGTGATTTCTAAGTTGGGCTTTTTAATAAAGCCCAGTGAAGGCTCCCTCACCATTTGTCCTTTGAGCTACCTAGTTCCATGTTTGAAAGTAATCAATGTTTCCAGTTTTCTATGTATCCTTCTAGAGATAATTTATGCCTGTACAGGAAAACTAATGTAGTCTTTGTTTTTTCCTTTCCTGACGCAAATGATGCACATTATTCTGTACCTCCCTTTTTTTCTTTAGCAATGTGGTAGTTTCTAACTTCTTTAAAGCAGCTTCATCATTTCTATTATATGGTTACACTATGATTCATTTAGTAAATCCCTACTAGTAGATTTAAAGTCATTTTTGATCTTGTTTTACAACTACTTACTTCATAAATAACCTTATATGTGTGTCATTTTGCAAACATGCAAATATATCCATAGGCCAGAGTCATAGAAGTATAATTTCTGATCAAATGGTTTGTACATCTGTTATTTTGATAGATGTTTCCAAATTGCCTTCCATAGAGGTTGTGTACTAGTTTATATTTCTATCATTTTCATTTATATTTGTGTTAGGAAAATTAGATTATCCATCTAGGGGAAAAAATATAAGTTAGGTCTTAACCTCGGAACATTAGCAAAAATGAATTCCAGGACTTTCCTGGTGGTACAGTGAATAAGAGTCCACCTGCCAATGCAGGGGCCACAGGTTTGATCCCTGGTCCAGGAAGATCCCACATGCCGTGGAGCAACTAAGCCCATACACCACAACTACTGAGCCTGCGCTCTAAAACCTATGAGCCACGGCAGCTAAGCTGGTGAGCCATAACAACAGAAACCCATGCCCCTAGAGCCTGTGCTCCACAAGAAGAGAAGCCACCACAGTGAGAAGCTCACACACCACAACAAAGAGCAGCCCTGGCTTGCTGCAGCTAGAGAAAGCCTATGCATAGCAATAAAGATCAATTTTAGCCAAAATTTAAAAAATATTAAAAAAATTAATTCCATATAAATAAAAATTAAACACAAAAAAATAAGAGAAAATATAGAATATTTTTTTCTATTTTTTTATTAACAAGCAAAATAATAATTAAAAAACAACAACACAACAACAAAAACCTTAAAGTTGGAACTGCAATAAGTCAAACTGCTGCTGGAGTTCACAGATGTACCTGGGGTACATGCTCCCTCATTGCAAGGCAGGACCTAGGCACATAACTGTGCATTTAGGTATTTATGTGAAAAGTCAAAGAGATGGAAACCACTGGAGAACAGAAAGCATCAACAACTTTTCATCAGGCAATTCCAAAGCGCTCTGCTCTTTTCCTCTTCTTTGCCTCTGTATCCTCTGTGGTTCCTGTTCCAGCTGAACTTGTGACAATCCCAAATCGCTCCTTCCTCTTTTTCAGCTTTTCATCATCCTCCGACTTTCTGGAGATTGAAGAGACATTCAAACCAAACCTTTGAGCTCTTTCTTTTAGCTTATCCAGGTTAACCATAGGCTTGGTGTCAGACGACAAGCCTTTTGATGGAACTGGAGAAATTCCAAATCTAGCTGCCCGGGCAGCTTTCTTACTCTCCAAACTCACAGGTACATTGAATCGCTTGGCTCTCTTCTGCATCCTCTCAGTCTGTGGTATTTCAGATGTAATTTTTACCACTTTTTTCTCTGCTGCCACATCAACAGTTTTTTCAGGAGGTTCTTCCTCTTTGACAGGCAGTTCTAAGGGCTTTGGTTCTTCTTCCTCTGTTTCATCTCCCAGTACATCTTCTTCATTTGCCTCCTCTTCAGCATGCTCTTCAAGATATGCCTGGAGCCTGTTGATGAGATCTTGTTTTATTCCCTTGGTCTCCAAACCACGAGCAAGACACTCCTGCTTTAGTTCAGCAAGCTTCAGCTTATGAAGCTCCACCGTCTCAGCCGCCATCTTGTTACCCCCTCCCTAGAATATTTTTAATTGTGTTAGTGTGATAGAAACTGAAGAGCTGTAAGGAAAAAGATGGATTTGATTACTTAGAAACTATCAAGCTACCAGAGGTCTTTTTCAGAGTATTAGAACAAATAATTTCACAATTTGTATGGAAATACAAAAAACCTCGTATAGCCAAAGCAATCTTGAGAAAGAAGAATGGAACTGGAGGAATCAACCTACCTGACTTTAGGCTATACTACAAATCCACAGTCATTAAGACAGTATGGTACTGGCACAAAGACAGAAATATAGATCAATGGAACAAAATAGAAAGCCCAGAGATAAATCCACACATCTATGGACACCTTATCTTTGACAAAGGAGGCAAGAATATACAATGGAGAAAAGACAACCTCTTTAACAAGTGGTGCTGGGAAAACTGGACAGCCACTTGTAAAAGAATGAAACTAGATCACTTTCTAACACTATACACAAAGATAAACTCAAAATGGATCAAAGATCTAAGCGTAAGACCAGAAACTATAAAACTCCTAGAGGATAACATAGGCAAAACACTCTCTGACATAAACCAAAGCAGGATACTCCATGACCCACCTCCCAGAATATTGGAAATAAAAGCATGAATAAGCAAATGGGACCTAATTAAAATTAAAAGCTTCTGCACAACAAAGGAAACTATAAGCAAGGTGAAAAGACAGCCTTCAGAATGGAAGAAAATAATAGCCAATGAAGCAACAGACAAACAATTAATCTCAAAAATATACAAGCAACTCCTGCAGCTCCATTCTAGAAAAATAAATGACCCAATCAAAAAGTGGGCCAAAGAACTTAACAGACATTTCTCCAAAGAAGACATAAAAATGGCTAACAAACACATGAAAAGATGCTCAACATGCAAATCAAAACCACAATGAGATATCACTTTACACCAGTCAGAATGGCTGTAATCCAAAAATCTACAAGTAATAAATGCTGGAGAGGATGTGGAGAAAAGGGAACTCTCTTACACTGTTGGTGGGAATGCAAACTAGTACAGCCACTATGGAAAACAGTGTGGAGGTTCCTTAAAAAACTGCAAATAGACCTGCCATATGACCAGCAATCCCACTGCTGGGCATATACACTGAGGAAACCAGAATTGAAAGAGCCACGTGTACCCCAATGTTCATCGCTGCATTGTTTACAATAGCCAGGACATGGAAGCAACCTAGATGCCCATCAACTGACAAATGGATAAGAAAGCTGTGGTACATATACACAATGGAATATTACTCAGTATTATAGCCACAAAAACAAAATACAAACAATAACAACAGCAAAACACTTGAACAAAATGGAAAGGCAAGGATTTCTAATTTCCACTTTGGCATGTGAGAAGCTCAGAAGTTGCCAAGAATAAGAATGAAAAATAAAAAAGTAAAATTATTCAAAATATAATATAGTCCATAAAACTTCTAAGACCATAAAACTTCTAGATAACAGCATCGGAAAATCTTGATGACCTTGAGTTAGGCAGAGGTCTTAGATATTACACCAAAAGCATGATCCACAAAGAAGAAATATAGCTAAATGAACATAAACAAAAGTAAAAATGCCTGCACATTCAAAGACTATATGAAGAGAATGCAAAGATAAGTCATAGACTAAGAAAAAATATTTGTAAATATATATATGATCAAGAAGTTGTATGTATAATATAGAAAGAACTCTCAAAATTTAACAAGAAAATAATAGATTTAAACAGATATTTCACCAAAGATGTACAAGTGACAAATAAGCACTTGAAAAATATGTCCAATGCCATTAGTTATTAGAGAACTGGAAATTAAACAACAGTGACATACTACCACACATCTATTAAAATGGCTAAAGTTTAACAGGCCAACCATATTGTTAATGTAAATTGACCAAATAAAATTATGTCCTTTATAGCAGGAGCTGATAGGCTAATACTGGGCTTGGATATGTTAAAAAAATTTTTCTTTTTCTCTATAGACAGGATGAGCTGAAACCAGGAAAGAGTGAGTTCACTAGACAGAAGGAACATGGCTATTTGAAGTGAAAAATCCACAGCATCACAATAAACAATTACTACTGATATGTGTATTCCCCACAAAATAATGTCACTACATTTAATGAACAGCACCAAAAAATAGACATAGTTGGACAAAAGTTCCCTGATATAAATGGTAGCCTAGACTTAATATCCTTGTGCATCCTTGGGAGTCATTCTTAGGGATCAGATTGAGATTGATCTCTGGCGGAATGTTATCCCCTGTCTATTGAACTTTCATGCTGCAAGAAGAGGTAAAAGCTTTATTCTAAGTACAGACAAACTTTGTCCTAAAGGGGAGCCATAGTTTACATGCAGTCTGGTGATCATCTGCTGTGAAAAGTGTTTATTTTGCTTTTTCAATATATTTGCTCGTCTTAGGCACTTTGAACAAGAAAAGGAGAAATAAACAACCTCTGAACTCTGATCTTCCATTGCTTTTGTACATTCTGATTATGAAGTTGAGGGTAAGAATGTTCAAAATCCCATGGGAAATTTATGTCTTCAGAATATTGTGCCTATTCTAATATGATGAGCTTTTAAAACACTTTCTTAGAACAAGAATCAATTTTGGTAATTTTATAGATACTCAGCTAATTTTGAATGCTGCTGATGGCATAACTATGTTTTTAAATCCAAAAATATATTCTTATGTGCTACATTAAGATGCTATTTCATATAATAAAGATTTTCTTTTTTACTAACTCATTTCAAAGAGAAAGAATCTAACCTGTAAGTAAGCTGTTTTTTTCTCCTAAATACCACAAAACAGTTCTTTTTTCCTCCAATAAATGATAGCGGAATGATCTTAAAAAAAAAATAATAGTTTCATTAATTTCAGAAAGAGCTTACTTCAAAACAGGGGAGGTTATTAGGGATAAAGAATGCCATTACATTATGATAAAGGGGCCAATTCCCTGAGAAAACAACAATCCTTAATGTGTATGTGCCTAACAACAGAGTATCAAAATACTTAAGGCAAGAATATAGAACTGCAAAGACAAATAGATGAATCCACTATTATAATTGGGCTTCCCAGTGGCTCAGCTGGTAAAGAATCTGCCTGCAATGCAGGAGACCTGGGTTCAGTCCCTGGGTTGGGACGATCTCCTGGAGAAGTGAATGACTACCCACTCCAGTATTCTGGCCTGGAGAATTCCATGGACTGTATAGTCCATGGGGTTGCAAAGAGTTGGACACGACTGAGTAACTTTCACTCACTATTATAATTAGAGACCTTAACACTTTTCTATCAGGAATGGATAGAGCCATCAGAGAGGAAATCAATAAGTACATATTCTAATTCAAAAGCTCCATCAATCAACTGGATATAATTGACATCTATAGTCTCCTTCATACAACAACAGTAGAATACACATTCTTCTTAAACTCACATGGAACATTCACCAAGACCATATTTTGTGTCATAAAACACACCTTAAGAAATTTAAACAAATAGAAATCATACTGTGCCAGTGTGATTTGCATTAATTTAATGCAATTAAACTAGAATTCAACAACAGAACACTGGAAAATTCCAAAATACTTGAAGATTAAACAATGTGCTTCTTAGTAACACAAAGAAGAAATCTAAAAAGAGAGAAGAATATTTCAAACTAAATGAAAAAATACAATTTATCAAAATGTGTGGGATGCAACAAAAGCAGAATGCAAATATTAGGGAGACAGATGCATTTGAAGAGAGGCACAGAGGAACTCCAAAGGAACAAGTAATTTCTGTTGTTTATGCACACTAGTGGGTTCATAGTTGTTCACTTTAGTGTTAGTCTTTAAACTCTGCACATACATTACATACCTTCTATATGCATGTCGCATTTTACACTAAAGAAAAGACTATTGTATAATGAGTATAAATAGATAATTTATAGAACTATAAATAACCATTTAATATATTAAAAGGTAGTCTGCATCACTTACGGTATAAATTCAATTTGAAATGCATTATCTTTTCTAAAATTTTAGATTGTCAAAGAGTTAAAAGAAATCCATAAAGTCCAGTATTGTTAAGAATGGGCAAAAATAAATCCTCAAATACAATAGACATAAGAATAAGTTGTCAGAATCATCCTGGAAGATGGTGCATCATGTTGCTACATACTAGGATAATACTGCATAAGAGAAACTGTGTTTTATCTTGCTTATGTTAGTATTATGAGCATGTATTACAATAAAAAACTGATTAACATATCTTTAAAAGAGTTAACAAGAAAATTCAAATCTGTACATTTTTATAAGATATCAAGCTCTTGGTAATGTTCACCATAAATGTTTAATTTTGTAAACTTATTTTTATAATGATGTTATTTTTAGTAAGTTAAAGGATATAACATATGGGTGTCAAAAGTTGGAAATGAAAATCTTTTATCGTTGAGCAAATTGTCGGTCCTGCCATGAGTGAAACAACTTTTTTACATTACAACAGAGCTACCAAGAAAAATGAGGAGAAGGCATCAGTTGACACCACTCAGGTAATCTACAAAGAGCAATTTACCTTTTTAAAATCTTTCCACTATTATCATCATTATACAAATATAATGGGTCTGTTCTTCCCTTATACAGATGGGTGGTTGGTCGGTGCTCTGCTATATATAAATGGGACCTCCTATAGGCCAGGCACTGTTCAAGGAATTGGTGGTATATCATTAAACTAATCTAATTCCCTCATTATCATGGAGCTTACATTCTTCTAAGTCACATTAACCTTTTTGGACTTTAAGAACAAAGAAAAACTGTGAAAAGGTCTTCAGCAGAGATGCGTGGTCTGATTTCTGTGTCTAAAAGATTATTTTGGCTGAATTTTGGAGAATGGATGTTCCAGAAACCTCTTCATCCAAAGCCACATGCATCTTCAAAGGGTCTCTGACAGTAGCTATGGTCATCAGGAAGGTGAAAAATATTTCCAGTTTAATAAGACAAATGCTTCTTCCTCTTTAGAACTGACCGATACTGACCCTTCAGAACAATTAACATGGTTATTGTGCCTTCCATAGCTTTGCACTAATACATTAGATCAGCTTTGGGGAGACCTCTAGTCAGATAGCCTAGGTAGTGGTTTTGAGTCAAACACCCCCTTAAAAGAATCTGATGAAAGCTATGAACCATCTCTGTAGAAAAAAATTTTTTCATACTATTTCAGGGAGTAGACAAACTTTAAAACCTATGTAGACCTAGGATGATAATCCCTGCATCATGAATTCAGGCATGATTTTAAAGAACCAAACACACAACACATAGACTCACTTTACAGAGGCTTTCAATATAAAGAAACAACATACAAACAGGAAAATAGCTCATTTTTAAAAAAGAAATGTGCTTTTTATATACATACATAATTCTTTTAAAACTTTTCATTTTACCAGAGGAAAAGAGACTTCTATAAAGCTAGGACATTCATAGCTCTAGGTCAGAAGACTGTGAACCTGAGCAATCACCATCCCAGCTGAACTCGCCACCCAGCATAGGAATACAACTAGTAGTCTGGCTAATTGAAGCTGATGAGAGAAAGTGCTCATCTCAGCCAAAGTCTTTGCTTAGTGTCTCTCAAAAGAGACCCAGGTTATTTGACTCTAAATGTTTTGCTTTACCTGTATAAAAGCTACATTTTTCAAAGTGCTTTCCCATAATTTTGGCTCTTGTAAAGATATTCACATCAAATGGTGTGGCAGTTCCTAAGCAATTAAAGATAGAATTACTATGTGATCCAGCAATTACATTTATGGATATATATCCAAAAGTAAAAGCAGGACTCAAACAGATATTTGTATACCTGTGTTCATAGCAGAATAGTATTCACAGTAGCCCAAAGGTAGAAGCAATCCAGCAATCCAAGAGTCATTGACTGATGAATGCACACACAAAATGAGGTATGTACACACAGTGGAATATTATTCGGCCTTAAAAAGGAAGGCAGTTCTGACACATGCTACAAAGTGGATGAATCTTAAAGACATAATACTGAGTGAAATAAGCCAGTCACAGAAGGACAAATACAGTATGATTCTATTTATATGAGTTTTCTAGAGTTGTCAAATTCATAAATACAGGAGCTAGAAAAGTGATTGTCAGGAGCTGGGGGGAGGGGGGATGGGGCGTTACTGTTAATGGTTGCAGTGGTTCAATTTGGAAGGATGTAAATGTTCTGGAGACGGATTGTGATGTTGGTTGTACAATAATGTGAATGTACTTAATGCCACTAAAAAATGGTTAAAATGGTAAGTTTTAAGTTACATATATTTTACCACAATAAAAAATATATTCATGTCAGCTGTAGATCATAAGGATGATTAATGGCATTTATATAGAACCCAGATCTAATTTAATATATTGATATCACAAATTTGTCTTTTAAAAGATGAGCTCATTTCCTCAGTCTAGTATTCTAATCAGATAAATGTGCCATTGTGGTAACCACATGTGTTGCAATATATAGCCTTGCTTTGCTACCTTTTTCCTTTTTTGCACCAACAGGAAAATCAAGAGGAACTGGGCCTATGGGAGGAGAAATTTGAAAATTTTGTGGATGTCAAAGTTAATGGTACAGTTAAAATTGGTGTAGTGTTCTTTCCAAACAGTTCTTTCCAAAATAGCCAAAAGTTTCTATCTAAAAGTCCCTTGAGCTTTGGCACCTAAACATGTGACTTCTGTAAGGTGAACAGAAATCTCATATTTGGGACCACTATTCTTCAGTAATGCATTGCAACAGAAATAGTGAGCATATGACTTGTGGGGAGTGTAAGAGAAATATAGGCCTCATGAAGATTCTGGTCTCACAGAGGGACCTAGGTCAGCATACTACTTGCACTCTTCAGTGAATCAACTGCAAATTCTACAAGTGATGAGAAACCCGGCTCATTAGTTCCAACATTTCAAGCCAGTGGTTCTCAGCCTTTTCCAGGCCTCCCCACTATTTGTGTGAGTGTCGAGTGACCATCTATGACATTTCTCACTATGTTTAGTGATGAGGGGGGACTTAGGGAATGTAGGTGGCAGGTAGGGAATTTGTCTCTTTAGGAGATAACTTTTCAAATACTTGGGGCTTGTTTAGCTGGAAAAAATACTCACTTTTCTCCTTCTTCCTCCCTACTCTGTAGAATAACAGACCTTCTCTTAACTCCTTCAGAATCTCTGATCTAGCATCTATTTCTATAGCCTAGTATAATGATCAGGACTGACAGTGTAGCCCAAAGTTATAAACAGGGGAGCCCTAAGGCTCTCCTTTATGTAACATTATAATCCTTTCTGTATCTTATCTATAGCAATCCCTTTCCATAAACTCCTCCAAATAAGGACCGTTTGATGTCAAATACTTTTACCCAAGAGTAAATTTAAATCAATGTTCTCTGTCCTAGTTACTTTCATTTTTCCCATATCCCTAAAATAATTGTTAAATAAAGGACTTTGTCTTTGGTTAAAGGAAATTTTTATATCTACAATCACAGGGAAGAGGGTGTATATTGAGGAGCTAGGAAAGGTACTCCTGGTGCCCTTGACCTCACAGTTCCTGTATGCAGTAAGAATGAACAATCAGGCAGAAGACACCCAGTCTTTCATCTGGCAAGCATTAAAAGTGCTCACTACCCTCTTCTTCCTAAAGCAAACAAGTATGCAATATAGTTAAGGAAAATTTAGGGAAAAAATCTAAAACTTTGTAATCATGTTTTACAGGTAGAAAAGAAATATACTGTAAATATGGGAACACAGAGAACTGTAGCACACAGCTAAGAAAGCGTAACTAATAAGTGACCAGAACTTTGCCTTGTGCATTTTGTGTATCCCACAACACCTGAATGCAACAAAGTACAGAGAGTCGGCATATGTGACTGATCAGGGCCAGCTCAGGTCTCTTGATCCATAGTCTTGCTATTCTTATAGTTAACTGAATCTCATTAATTGATTGTCCCATTGAGAAGCAAAACTCAGTCACTCTCCTGATCTCTGTAGGTCCTGCCTCCATTGGTTTAGATTTCTCTTTGCATGGTTTTGAGCATCTCTACGGAATCCCGCAACATGCTGAATCACACCAGCTTAAAAACACAAGGTAAAGTGAAAAGAATTCTTACAGGAGGCTCTGGTTTCTGGACTGGAAAAGTTTGAAAAGAAAATATGTGAGATATCTAAGTCAGTGCTAATATGTGCCTGGCCTTTCCCTCTTTGATATTGCTTGTAGAGCTTTAAGAATTTCCCTTTACTGGTCACTCAGAGCAGTGGTTTTCAATTTTTATTTTGTTTTTCAGCAAAAATTAGACAATTATAAAAACTATAATGCTGAACTTTAAAGTATAGAAGATATAAAAACATGGAGCTGAGCAACTGAGCATGCACACACCCATGGTTGAAGTAGCAGAAAGATCTTCAGTACATCGCCTTCCTGGGTTTTGCTTTTGTCTCTCAAGTCCTATCTGGGGAACCCTGGGAAATATACTGTGAAGATCAGTGACCTAGAAAAAGGCTTTTACTAAAAAAAAAGGACAGTGAGCCGGAGTGGAAAAGTGCAGCATCTCATATCACCTTGGATTCCTGTGGGGAGATTATTTCCAACTAACACCATTGACCAAAAAAATGCCAGAGGTATCAGACGAAGAGGAAGCAGAAGTGAAAGAGTCTGGTCCAGTTTGCCAGGTTCAGATGCTATTTAGATGAGAGGTAGACATAGTGACAAGTGACTCAGAAACTGTGTTGCTCTCACATCAACCTGAGCTCCGTGCTTCCTACCTCAATTCAGTTCCTAATCTTTCCTTACTCAGCACTGTGGAGGCATGTTAGGACACTATCATTTTGTTTTAGCGACAGAGAAATACTCACCAAATCTGTCAGTTTAGTTTTTGCATGCTACTGTGGAAGATTCATAGGAAACAGTCCTCACCTCACAAGAGATATTCAGAAAAGCTATCTTATATATGAGATATGCATGCCAATAGTAGCGTGAAGAAATGCCAAAGAAATCAAAGGAGGAGGATCACATTCAGCAAGATGGAGTCAGGAAACCTTTAGAGAAGTGGTCAAGAATTGAGCTTTGAAAGATGTATAGGACCTAAGTCTTTGCAGGGGAAGTAAGTAAGTAAGTGTTAGTCGCTCAGTCGTGCCTGACTCTTTGTGACCCCATGAACTGCAGCCCACCAGGCTCCTCTGTCCATGAGATTTTCCAGGCAAGGATACTGGAGTGGGTCGCCATTTCCTTCTCCAGGGGATCATCCCAACCCAGGGATCGAACCTGGGTCTCCTGCACTGCAGGCAGATTCTTTACCGACTGAGCTACAAGGGAAGCTTTGCAGGGGAGAATGAAGCTATAATATTCATTAATAATATATACATGATGGTCATTTATAATCCTTCTTTGTGTGTTTCAGTGATGGTGATGCTTACCGTCTTTATAACCTAGATGTCTATGGATATAAAATACATGACAAAATGGGCATTTATGGTTCAGTGCCTTATCTTCTGGCCCACAAACTGGGCAGAACTCTAGGCATTTTTTGGCTAAATGCCTCAGAAACACTAGTGGAGATCAAAACAGAACCTGCTGTAAAGGTGAGACGGATCATGACTGCATACCATACTTACAGAAGAGACAAAACTAGTGAAATGTAATCGTAGTTCAGGGATTTCTAGTGGCAGTCCTCTGCCACTAGAGTCTTTACATTATAACAAGTGAAGGCTATTGGTATGTACAAAGGAACAGACTATTACATATATATGGGTGGGTCTTGTGGGTTAGAGGGACATTTTTCAGACTTTCATTCCATTCCTTTTTCAGTACACACTGACCCAGATGGGCCCAGCTGCTGCTAAACAAAAGGTCGGGTCTCGAACTGATGTGCACTGGATGTCAGAGAGTGGAATCATTGATGTTTTTCTGTTGACAGGACCTACTCCTTCTGAAGTCTTCAAGCAGTATTCATACCTTACAGGTACTTGCATGTGGAAATGCCAGTTTCTTGTTCCACTGTATTTCCTCTAAACCATGTAGAATCACTGTAAATTAACATTTGTTCCACATTATATAGCATTTATAAACAACTTACCCAAGCTTTTTAAGAAGCAAGTTTTTATCCTTCCACTCTCATCCCATTCAGCATCTCATCCTATTCCCTTTAACCAGTGGAATGGTTAAACATTCCACTGAGGCTGGTAATCTCCATTTTCTAGTCACTAATGTTCACCCATCTGCCTTCCTTGGAGCCTTAAAGGCTCCTGGGCTTTCTTTACCTTTAACCCCTTTAATCCCTGGGCTTTCTCTACCTTTATCTCAGGTAACCAGTATCACAGTCTGAACTTTTATATGTTCTCTTCTCCATTAAAATATACCACTGGGATTAGCACTAAGGCATTTTTATCTTTAAAAGATATGTGAGATCATTTTGATTAATGCAGAAAAAGCATTTGACGAAATCTAATACTATTTCATGATAAAAAACATTCAGAAGACTAGGAATAACAAGAAGCTTCCTCTACATGATAAAAGGCATTTATGAAAAATTCACAGCTGTCTTCATACTCAATTCTGAAAGAGTGCAAGGTTTCCCTTAAGATCAGAAACGAGATGAGGTTTCCCACTTTCACCACTGCTGCTGAACATTGTAGTTAAAGTTCCAGCCAGAAAAATTAGGCAAGAAAAAGAAATAAAAACCATCCAACTTTGAAAGGAAAATGTAAGATTATCTCTCTTCACAGACAATATGATACTATATGATATAAAATCCCAAAGAATACACATACACACACACACACAATTAACCTAAGTTGTAAGGTACATGATCAACACACAAAATTGGTTGTGTTTCTATACACCAGGAATGAAGAATCTAAAAATGAAATTAAGAAGACAATTCCATTTACAGTAACATCCAAAAGAATAAAATACCCAGGAATAAACTTAACCAAGGAAATGAAAGACTTGTATGCCAAAAACTACAAAAAAAGACCTGAACTAAAGAAGGCCAAGATACATAAGAAATCTCATGTTCATGGATTGGAAGATTTAATATTATTAAGATGGCAGTCCTACTAAAAGCAATCTATAGGTTTGCTACAATCCCTGCCAAAATCCAATGTCATTTTTAAGTAATAGAAAAAGTGATCTTCAAATTCATATGGAATTTCAAAGAGCCTGAGTAGCCAAAAAATCCTGAAATAAAACGCTGAAGGACTCACACTTCCTAATTTCAAAACTTATTGCAATGTTAAAGTAATCCAAACAGTGCAGTACTGGCATAAGGATAGACGTATAAGCCAATGGAATAAAATTGATAGTCTAAAAATAAACCCATAGATCTTTTGCCTATTGATTTTCAATAAATGTTCAAGACCATTCAATGGAGAAATAATTATGTCTTAACCACATGGTACTGGGACAACTGGATATCCACATGCAAAAGAATGAAGATGGACCCTTATCTCACACTATATACAAAAATTAACTCAAAATTCGTCGATGAAATAAATAGAAGAACTAAAGTCATAGAACTCTTATAAGAAAACAGGTAAATTATGACCTTGGATTTGGCAACAGATTCTTAGCTATGACACCAAAATCATGAGCAACAAAAGAAAAAAACAGGTAAGTTGGACCTTTTTTTTTTCTCCAGCTGTCCCACTTGACATGTGGGGTCTTCATCTCTCAACCAGGGGTCTAACCCACACCCTCTGCAGTGGAAGTAGAGAGTCTCAACTACCCGACCACCAAGGAAGTTGCAAGTTGGACTTCTTTAAAACTAAAAACTTGTGAGTCAAAGAACATTATCAAGAAAGTGAAAAGCCAGCCTATAGAATGGGAGAAAATATTTGCAAATCATATATATGCTAGGAGTCTAGTATCCTGAATATATAAAGAACTCTTGTAACTCAACAGCAAAAAGGAACAGTCTAATTCTAAGATGAACCAAGGGCTTAAATAGACATTTCTCAAAAGAAGATATACAAATGGATTAACGAGCACCTGAAAAGAAGCTCAACAACATTAGGTAAATTAAAACCACAATGAGATACTGCTTCAAACTCACTGCTGCTGCTGCTGCTGCTAAGTCACTTCAGTCATGTCCAACTGTGCAACCCCATAGACAGCAGCCCACCAGGCTGCCCCACCCCTGGGATTCTCCAGGCAAGAACACTGGAGTGGGTTGCCATTTCCTTCTCCAATGCATGAAAGTGAAAAGTGAAAGTGAAGTTTCTCAGCCGCATCCGACTCTTAGCAACCCCATGGACTGCAGCCCACCAGGCCCCTCCGTCTCAAACCCACTAGGATGGCTAAATCAGAAAAGAAAACAGAGAGAGAGAGAAAATGGTAAGTGTTGGTGAGGATGTGGAGAAATTAGAAACTCATACATTACTGGTTGGAACATAATATGGTTTAGCTGCTGTGGAAACTGTTTGGCAGTTCCTCAAAAAGCTAAATATAGAATTACCATATGACCCAGCATGATGATTAATTTTGTGTCAAGTCATGGTGCCCAGATATTTGGTTAAACACTAGTCTAGATGTCACTATGAAGTTATTTTTTAGATGAGATTAATAATTAAATCAGTAGACTATGAGTAAAGCAGACTCACACTCTGTAATGTGAGTGGGTTTCATCCAATCAGTTGAAAACCTTGAGAAAAAAGGACTGAGGTGTCCCCCTAAAGAGGGGCTTCTCCGGTGACTCAGCAATAAAAAAATTTGTCTGCAGTGCAAGAAACACAGGAGACACAGGTTCGATCCCTGGATTGGGAAGATACCCTGTAGGAGAAAATAGCAACGCACTCCAATATTCTTGCCTGGAGAATCCCATGGACAGAGGAGCCTTGCAGGCTATCATCCATAGGGTCGTAAAGACATAGAAGCAACTGAGCACACACATCCCCTAAAATAAAAGGAAACTGTCTTGAGACTGTCTTTGTACTCAAGCTGTAACTTCAACCCTTCCCTGGGTCTCCAGGCTGGCCTGCCTGCAGAATCCAAAGCTATGAGCTCCTACAATCACATGAACCAGTTCCTTAAGATCAGTCATTTTCTTTCTCTGTATTAAGTGTAAATGCATATATACATATACACATATCTTTTTGATTCTGTTTCTTTACAGAACCCTAATTCATCCAGCAGTTCTACTCTTAGATAAATACTTGAACTGAATGGAAACTGAACAGATACTTGTATGCCAAAGATCACTACAGCATTATTTACCAGAGCCCAAAAGTGGAAACATGCTAAGTGCTCATCAAAAAGGAATGGATAAACATGGTCTTCCCTGGTAGTACAGTGGGTAAGAATTCACCTGCCAATGCAACAGACATGGATTTGATCTCTGGTCCAGGAAGACTCCACATGCTGCCGAGCAACTAAAGCCTGCATGCCACAATTACTGAAACCTGTGCATCTAGAGTCTGTGCTCTGCAACAAGAGAAGCCACTGCAATGAGAAGCCTGTGCACTGCAATGACGAGTAGCCTCCACTCACCACAGCTAGAGAAAGCCCTGTGCAGCAGCGAAGACCCAGCACGACCAAAAATAAGCTAATTAATTATTTTAAAAAGATGAATGGATAAACAAAATGCTTTCTTCTTGATGCCCTAAGTGAGAGACTCAGTGCTTAGACCGTGTAGATATTCAGGAAACACTTATCACATGTACAATTAACATTGTGGTGGTACCTGACTCACTTGTCTTCTTTCCCTTTTAGGCACACAAGCCATGCCCCCTCTCTTTTCTCTGGGGTACCATCAATGCCGTTGGAACTACGAAGATGAGCAGGATGTAAAGGCAGTGGATGCAGGATTTGATGAACATAACATTCCTTATGATGTCATGTGGCTGGACATAGAGCACACAGAGGGCAAGAGGTACTTCACCTGGGACAAGAAAAGATTCCCAAACCCCAAAAGGATGCAAGATCTGCTCCGAAGCAAAAAACGTAAGGTAAAATAAGCCAGTGGGCTTCCCAGGTGGCACAAGTGGTAAAGAACCCGCCTGCCAGTGTAGGAGATGTAAGAGATGAAGGTTTGATCCCTGGGTTAGGAAGATCCCCTGGAGGAAGGCATGGCAATCCACTCCAGTATTCTTGCCTGGAGAATCCCATGGACAGAGGAGCCTAGCAGGCTACAGACCATGGGGTCACAAAAAACTGCATGCAACTGATGTGACTTAGCCTGCATGTACGCACAAGAGAGCATTCTGAACCTTTTCATTGCAGAGCTAAATTTAAAAATGTTTAAGTTGCCTTGGCACATTAGTGAACGAGAACCATCTTGTGAAAAAATGGCCGAAAAATAGTACTTTCAAGTGTAACTGTAATTGTTATCATAGAAAAGCTTTGGTGAAAAGGTGATAATGCCATCCACCCCTGCCTTAGTGGGTCTAGGTCCCCATAAGGATGAAGGGGCCTACCATTCAGTTCCATTCATTGTGACCAGCATGTGCTAATGTGATGGATGCACCTTACACAAAATTTGATTTGCTGTCAAGATTGATGATATCACACTAGCACCAAAAGGGTATGAAAAGGTTAATTAGTCCCATAGTGAGGCATTTCAGGGGTGCAGAGCTGCTCCCAGGCTCCTCTGAAAATGGCCTAACAGAGCTGGGAAAGGAGACGGGCTCAGGTTTTAAGGTGGTTACAGTGTTGAACTGGGGTGAGGGTTCCTGTGCATGCACTAGGGCTTGTGTGGTTTGAACTTCTTGTTGGCCCCAAAGAAGAAAGCATCAGGGCTTTTTCAGCATGCACAGATGTGGGCAGAAGGGTAAAGGGGCCTGAAGGTGTGGTGGGGCTTGAAGCCCTTAACAGCCGGTCAGAAATGGAGTCAGATTCTTTAGAACGCTATTTTTCCTGCGTGATTCCCTGGTGGACTCTACCTGTCCACGTGGCCAAGGAAAGAAGTAAAATAGAGACGAGGACAGGGAGACGGCACTGGAAAGTATGTAATGCAGGTGTGGTGGTGGTGGTGGTGGTCATGGCAATAATGAAAAGAGTGAAGGAGGTAGAAAACAGAGGAAAAAGGGAAGAATCCTGTATGTATCTCATGAACGGATCCCTCAGTCCCTCTCCATGAGATTCAAACTGCCTTTTCAACCCATTCTGTTGATCCCCAGGCCTTTTACAAATGTTCAGAGCCCATGCTGTTAACGCTTAATCTTCCAATTAATAAACATTTATTGGTGTTTATTATTGAAGCAGCCCAAAAGCTAACTGACAGATGAATGGGTAAAGGAAATATGCTATATATATATAATACAAAATTACTCAGTCTTTAAAAGGGAGGCCATTTTGATACATGCTTCTACAACGTGAATGAACCTTGAGGACATTATGCTGAGTGAAATAAGCCCATCACAAAAAGACAAATACTATATGATTTCACTAATGTGTAATATCTAAAGCAGTCAAAATCATAGAGACAGAAAAGAGAAGGGTGGTTGCCAACAGTTAGAAAGGAGGAGGCAAGTTGTTTTTAATGGGTAATAGAGTTTCAGTTTTACAAGATGAAAAGAATTGTAGACATTGACTGTACAACATTGTGAATGCACTGTTGAACTGCAAGGTCTCCTATGTCTCCTGCATTGCAGGCGGATTCTTTATCTGCATGCTTAAAACTAGTTAAGATAGTGAATTTTATGTTATGTATATCTTACCACATTTTAATATTTTTGAAGTTTTTTAGCAATGGAGAATTAAAGTTCAGTGTGTAGGGTAGATTTTAACAGACATGAAGGATGATTATTAGAAGATTATTATAGCCAAAGAGATGGTTTTGAGGCCCTCTAGTAGGTGAAAGTGATGATATTAGAAGGGCAAGGAGAGATGCTAAAGACATGGGGCTCTGATCATAGCTCTTTTCAAACCTCCTTCCTAAATGCTTCCCTGGTGGTTTAGATGGTAAAGAATCTGCCTGCAATGCAGGAAACCTGGATTTGATCCCTGGGTCAGGAAGATGCCCTGGAGAAGGGAATGACAACCATTCCGGTATTCTTGTCTAAAAAATCCCATGGACAGAGGAGCCTGGTGGGCTACAGTCCATGGGGTCGCAAAGAATTGAACATGACTGAGCAATTAACACTCCACTCCTTCCTAAATATGGCTGTACCATTGGATTTTGACTTTTTTTGTTTGTTTTTAATGATTATCTTTTCTTTAATGTTTGCTTTTGTGTTATCTTAGCCTCTTAGATATCCGGGGAGCAGAGACCTTGCCTACTTAATCCTTATGTAAAGCACTCAGCACCACAGAGAGGTAGAATCTTAATAAATGTGATCTTTAGAACATGTATTGCAGGGACAGCAATCACTGTGAAAAAGAATAGACCTGGTTTTGATATCAATTTATATTCCCATGAGCACATGAAAGGAGATAGGATTTTAGTGGTGTCTGAAATATCTCAGTAATAGTAGTTGTTATGGGCTTCCCTGATGGCTCAGCAGATAAAGAATCCGCCTGAATGCAGGAGACACAGGTTCAATCCCTGGGTTGGGAAAATCCCCTGGAGAAGGGAATAGCAACTACTCCAGTATTCTTGCCTGAAAAATCCAATGGGCAGAAGAGCCTGGTGGGCTACAGTCTAATGGGTTGCAAAGAGTCAGACATGACTGAGTGACTAAGCACAACACAATTGTTTTGAGTAAAATGTGAACTCCAAAACTATGATGAAAACATATAAATGAACAGATGACTTATGTGAAACTGATGAGATCTTTAAACTTTTATGTCCTGACAGCTTGTGGTCATTAGTGACCCCCACATCAAGATTGATCCCAACTACTCAGTGTATGCTAAGGCCAAAGAACAGGGCTTCTTTGTGAGGAATCATGAAGGAGGAGACTTTGAAGGTGTATGCTGGCCTGGTAAGATGTCATTTTTTTCACCTGATATCCACTGTTTAGCCCAAATTAATGATGGCTGCGTTGATTTCTTATAGATTTATATCTTTCATCTAACACCTGGTATGATGTTCTTTGTATACATTTATAAGTCAGTGAATGATTGAAAAATAAATAAGCAGACCTCAGTGACATGCTGTTTCCCTTAGCAAATAAAAATTAAAAGCCAGAGAATTGGAACAGAAGAGGAAGAAAGAAGAGTCCTGCATGTCTTTCGCTGTGCTTCTTCTTTGCCTCGACAGCCCATAGGTTTGACTTTCCAGCCTTTCATGAGTGATCTCAGCTGCCCCTGACAACTCTGAAGCCTTCATTTCAGAAATTATTAATTTAAAGCCTTGGTAGAAACTCCTCACAGACAAAAGGGAATTACCAGTCTATCATCTGATAGCACTCTATCAAAATTCACACACAATGGAGAAAGCCCATGCATTCCTTTCCTCCCTGTACCACTTATAAGCACGCCTCTGCCCTCCTTCAGAACAAAGGGTTCACTCCAGGATATCAGCCATAATCCTTTCTGGGGCTGTCTGAGGCCATCAGTGAGTGATAGGCTCCATTCTGATGCTTGTTCATTGGCATTCCCCTGTCCTCTGGGTCTGAGAGGACTAATGATTGTCACTGGAGTTCAGCATTGCCTTCTACATTAGCTTTTCACCAGGCTATGCCTCTGTATCGGCTATCTTTTATATTTGATGTAAGGCACTCATTCATTACCCAGCTTTCACATCTTACATATTACCATGAGGACCACTGTTCCTAATAGGCTGTCTACTCTTCTGCCTCTGCAGGTCTCTCCTCTTACCTGGATTTCACCAACCCCAAAGTCAGAGAGTGGTATTCTAGTCTTTTCGCTTTCTCTGTTTATCAGGTTTGTTTTTATTCCTTTGCCCTTTCCTAGTTACCTGGAAGGATGGAGTAAGGAAAGAAGTGGTTAAATAGAAGCATTCTGCTTCACTGAGTAGCTCTTGATAAATACTACTTATATGAAGAAGCAGGGATGCCAACCACATTACAGACTTTGGTGGTGCCATATGAATGGCATACGAGGAGAAGCACCATATGAATTACCAAATTCACAACAGCTGTGATTTTTACTTTCATTATGATAAACTATGATATATCAAATAACTTAATAATAGATTTATTATATTTTCAAATTGTAGAAATGTTTACATTATTATTAAAAATGATAATGATATATGATATATGTGAAAGTGTCTTGCAGAGTATAACATGACATTAAAAGTAAGGTATAATAATAACTCTTAAAATCTTATAAAAATCACAGAGAAAACTAGAGAGGCCACATCTAGACAACTGTTTTCAACCAATGGCGGTAGTGATAAGAATGATGACTAATATAAATTGAGTACATGCTCTGTGCCAAGCACTATGCTAATCACTTTGTATGCATTATACCATTTCATCTTCACAACAACTCTTTGAAGTTGGAATTGTAATAACTCTAATCCTATAGACAAGAAAATCAAGGCATGGACAAGTATAAAAATCTGCTAAATTCACCCATCTAATAAGTGGTAAATCCAAGATTTTAACTCAGACTGTCTCCCAAGCCTGGCTCTTAACCACTAAATTCTAGTTTCTGAACATCGTGTATTAGGATATAGAAGTAGGAGCTTCCCTGAGGTTAAGGATCTGCCTTGCAATGCAGGAGATGCGGGTTCCGTCCCTGGTTGGGAAACTTAGACTCACACGTTGTAAACCATCATGCCATAGCTAAAGATCTCACCTGAGGCAGTGCAGATCCCTCATGCTGCAACTAAGACCTGATGCAGCCAACTAAGTAAATAGATGTCTGTTTTCTTAAAAAAAGAAGAGAACTTAGAGCAGGGATAAATAACAACTGGGCCAGTCCAGTCATACACACTTGTTCCCCTATTGTCTATGGCTGCTGGCACATAACTATACCTGGACTGAGTTTTGAAAAAGAGGCCTTATGGCCTGAAAAGTTGAAAATATTTACTATCTGGCTCTTCTAGAAAAAGTTTGCCAGCCGCTGTCTTAGAGGGTGTTACAGAAGAACAGTCAAAGTAGCTAAATACTTGGAACCTATACAGTCTTATTCATTGAGGTACACATGATTAGAAAGAATTTGAAGTAAAGAGTCAGAAAAAAACATGTAAGCCTCCTCCAGGCATTTGAAAGACTACCACGGGGGCAGGCAGCAGATGTATTTTCTGGTATTCCAAAAGACAGCCTGGTCCCTGTGAGAGAATGTTTCAAGGAGCAAGACTTTGAGAAAACTTGGAATGAGCTGCCTGAGAAACTCCTGGTCATTGTAACTATTGAATCAAATGCTGAGACCAGGGATTTTTATAAAGGGACTCCAGCACCGTGTTAACTGGATGACTCAACAGCCCCTTCCCACTCAAATCAAACAATTCTCTGTAGGATACAAACTCTAGATCCTGCTGACAAATGATATCTTAGCTGTCAAACCCTTCACAGTACTAGAGGGAAGGCAGAATCTCTTCAGGGACAGCTCTAACTGCCCCTAGTAAGAGTTGGAGCAGATGAGGGATGATGGAGAACCTGATAATGAACGTTCACAACCTGTGCTATAGGGGCTCTCCAGGAGGTCTCAGAATGGACTTGTGGGTGATGTGGGAATACAGGACCGTGCTCTTTCATTCATCAGCAAGTACTTATTGAGAGCCCTCTGCCATTCAGGTTGTTCTAGGTATTTGGGATTTATCAGTGAACAAAATAGACAAAATTTCTTGCCCTGTGGAACTTTTATTCTAGCAAATGACAGAGCATAGATAATAAACATAATAAATAATAAGGTAAATGGAGTAGGAAAGAGGAATAGGGCCGGCTGTCATATTATCCTTGTCACTGTAGGAGTTTTATCATGATCAAGGTTGACTTCCTAGGGATCTACTGACATCCTCTACATATGGAACGACATGAATGAGCCCTCTGTCTTTAAAGGCCCGGAGCAAACCATGCAGAAGAATGCCATTCATCACGGCAACTGGGAGCACCGGGAACTTCACAACATCTATGGCTTTTATCAGGTAAGACATCTGAAAAGCAGCCACCTGGTTCCACAGGCCCTACCTTTGGGGCTGAAAGTCATTTGCTTTATAACAACCACACTATGCTGTTCATTTCTCTTTGTGTGCCTTTTCTGTCAACTGTAATAGGTCTTATCAGGTTGTAGCCAATATAAAACACTTATTTCTCCCTTTGTGTCTTTTCCTTCTATAATGAACCTGATCGATTGACTAATTTGTAGATATTATGAGATTAATGATAACATAGAATTATCTTCCTTGACAGGAGCCATTAGTAAGAAGCATTAGATAATCCCTCAAACCTTTTACTGAAGTAGGCTGTGCATAAATACATCAAAGACAAAATAAATTTTTAAATTTCACAAATGTCTAAATATAGCAAGTCTTATGTTCATACCAGAGAAGTAAGATTTAGAACACAGAGGCACAATTTCAGTGTGTATACTTTCTAACTGTAGAAGGCCTTCCTTAAGTACTTAGCCTTCTCGATGGAAGGTGGCAGAATTGTCTTCCATTTGCCAATCACATTCAAAAATCTTTGCAGTCACTTCCCCTGGTTTATATTTGTGGTTCTTTATCTGTTATCTTCAGAATGTAACCCTCCCACCAATTGCTATTTTCCAGTGGGAGCTGCTGGCTACATATGGCATGCTTTCCAGATAGTATCAGCTTACTTCTCTGCACAGCCTCTTGCTATAACTGTAAACTACTTTATAGTTGGGGAATTTTCTTATGTAGGCCCGAGCCAGTCACTTAACCTCTCTGAAACTCAGTTTTTTTCCATTAATGAAAACTGTCTCAGAGGTTGTTGTGTAAGTTATAAGAGAAAAATCTTATAAAAATGCCTACAATAATAAGCACCAAATAAATTCTCTTTTATTATTTACCATTATTTCACTGCTATTTAAAAATTTTTATTTATTTATTTTTTTGACTGTGCTGAGTCTCAGTTGCTGCTCAGGCTTTTCTCTAGTTACGGCAAGCAGGAGCTACTCTCTAGTTGCAGTGTGCAGGCTTCTCTTTGAAGTTGCTTTTCTTGTTGTGAAACATGTGCTCTAGGGCACATGAGCTCAGTAGTTGTGGCTCCCAGGCTCTAGAGTACAGGCTCAGGAACTGTGGTGCACAGGCTTAGTTGCTCCGCAGCATGTGGGATCTTCCCAGACCAGAGATCGAACCTGTGTCTCCTGCATTGGCAGGCAGAGTCTTTACCTCTGAGCCACCAGGGAAGCCCCTGTTTCACCGCTATTTTAATAAAAGAAATTGTTTCACTCTTTTAATAAGGAAATTTAGAGCAGTTTTGTTACATCATGAAAATTATTTGAAAGATTTTTTTAATATTATCCGTTTCATGTTCCCACCTATTACTGACTTTTTGCGCATGAAATAGCTTGTTGGGGATGTCTGCACAATGCCATAATTCAGTTGTCTATTTGAAATTTTTCTTCTTTGACATCATAGCAAATGGCCACTACAGAAGGACTGATCCAGCGATCTAAAGGAAAGGAGAGACCTTTTGTTCTTACACGTTCATTCTTTGCTGGATCACAAAAATATGGTAAGGACTGGCTCATATGATCATACTTAGAAACACAAGCTAGCAGCCTCTCTCTTTTGACCGTATGTGGTATATGGTGCTACTCTGTTGATACTTTCCTTTCCAGTAGATCAGCCCTTAGATTGTAGAGAGTGATGTGCCCTGAAATATTTATTTTGTCTTGAGACAGAGTAAACCAATTTTAATAAAGTTTAGTTACTTGTTTTCCATGGAAGAACTTCCCTTGTGGCTCAGCTGGTAAAGAATCCGCCTGCAATCAGGGAAACCTGGGTTCGATCCCTGGGTTGGGAAGATCCCCTGGAGAAGGGAAAGAAAGTATTCTGGCCTGAAGAATTCCATGGACTGTATAGTCCACGGGGTCACAAAGAGTCAGACACGACTGAGCAACTTTCACTTTCACTTTTCATGGAAGAACTGGCCACTTAGTTGGGAGATTATCTTTAGAAAATCTATTTTCTGGGATGGCCATTTCTGACCCTGTCTCTTTGATTTATCAAAACCAGAGAAAATATACTTCTAACATTCCTTCAACCACCTGTTCCATTAAGCAATGTGGTTTAAAATAGACCTAGCTTTTTTGCTTGTGGTCAGGGTCGTCTATAGCTGGATCCAGTTTACTAGCTAATGCAGATCTAGTTCAACCTAACCACCTCATGGCAGGAAGGCTATTTTAAGTCCCCTGCCCTTGCATAAATAACCTGAAGCTTAGGTCCTCAGGTGCCAGTTTGAGGAATCCAGCCTTTATTTTACCAGAGACATTATTAGGCCTCCTACTCTACCCCTGAAAACCAGCCCCAATGGTACTCTGGAAAAGGCCAAAATATTATCAGCAGGCAAAGATGTACAGAGATGCTCAACACAGCGTTAGTCCTTAAAATAAAAAGAAATAAAGAAAATCCAGATATCTAACAATAAGGGAATAGTTATTAAGTTATGATGTATCCATATGGTAGACTTTCATAACGATATTTAATATATGCCTTAATTGCATGGTAGATGGGGGTGGAAGCAGAATACATAAATGTTTATATATTATCCTGATTTTGTTTAAAAAAAATGTATATATACGTGTATGTAGGTAGTAATCTAAATGGGGCTCTCCAGATGGTGCTAGTGGTAAAGAACCCACCTCTCAGTTCAGGAGACCTATGAGACTTGGGTTCTATACCTGAGTTGGGAAGATCACCTGGAGGAGGGCATGGCAACCCACTCCAGTATTCTTGCCTGGAGAATCCCATGGACAGAAAAGCCTGGCCAGCTCAAGTCCATGGGGTCTCAAAGAGTCGGACACGAAGGAGGTGACTTAGCAAGCACACATGCAGTAATCTAAATGAATATAGTACCATGGTGATTATGAGTTATTTTAATTTTCTTCTTTTTTAATCTCTATTTTACAAATTCTAAGTACCCTTTTTAATCACTAAAACAAGTAAGGTCTTTGAATGAAAACATTTATAAGGAGAAGTTTAAAAAGTATATAACTGGAGGTAGTGGAGGGGTGGGCTGGGGGTTTGGGGTTAGCAGATGCAAACTATTACATACAGGATGGATAAACAACATGATCCTTCCATATAGCACAGGGAGCTATATTCAGTATCCTGAGATAAACCATAATGGAAAAAAATATGAAAAATGTATATATGTATAACTGAATCACTGCTGTGCAGCAGAAATAGCACAAAATTGTAAATCAGCTATACCTAAAAAAATAACAAAAGATATACATATAAGTAATCTTTTGTCTCTTAAATATATTGGCCCATTGCCTAGTCTTCAATACTCTGTGTGAAGCTATTGACTTACCCGCAAAGCATACCAAGTGAGGCATTACAAAGAACACCGTTGTTATCAAGTCCTGTGCTGAGACAAACAGCCAGAGAGAACTTCCAACTAAACAGCCATTTGAGAACTGAAAGCATCTGCATATTTACATGAACTTTGTTACTTTATAAGAATGTTGTGGGTTTCGATGTCATTATGTAGATATAGACATACCTCATTTGAAGTCCAGGAGGAATTTTGAAGGTACTGTTTTAAAAGAAAAATCCCTTGAAAATATTTTCCTTTGCTGGCCATAGACAGCCTGAAATTTCTACAAAAAATTAAAACAAAAATAGCCACCAAAAGTATTGTAGTAAAAGAGAGACAAAAATGTTTCAGAAGTAATATAGACTTAATAATATAAGGTTTTTTTCTTTTATGAATCTCTTTAGTGTTATATATCTTTACAAGTTCTTATCAACTATTCAGTGCTCAAGAGCACTGGCTTTAGAGTCAGACTTCCTGAGCTGAAATCCTACCATATCCACTTTTGCCATATTTCTGTCTGCTGTAAAATAAAGTTAGTGTTTACCTGATAGAGTTGTTGTGATGATTAAATGGAATGATACAAGCAAAGCAGCATACCTCCTGGCTCAGTGAGGACTCTATAAATGTTAGATATTGTTATTGCTACTTTATTTTGTCTCCCTCATGTGGTCTTACAGAAGAGAACATCTCTTATAGAAGATTTTGCAGAAAGCAGGGTGGCACATAGGCATATATATCAATGAAACAGAATAGAGAATCCAGAAAGAGTCCAACACATATATGATCAAATATTTAGCAGCAAAGTTTCCAAGGCAATTCAATGGATAAAGGAGTTTACTATTGAATTTACTATTCAATAAATAGTACTGAAACATGGGGTGTCCATATGAGGGAGAGGGGAAGAACCTTAAGCCTTCCCTCACACCATACACACAAAATAACTCAAAATGGAATATAGACTTATATTATGAAAGTTAAAACAAACAAAAGGCTTCTAGACAAAAATATGTAGAAAACCTTCATGACTTTAAGATGGCAAAATTTCTTAGAACACAAAAAGCACGAAACATAAAATTAAAAAATGATAAATTGGACTTCATCAAAATTTTAAAAAGATATTGTTAAGAAAATGAAAGTGAAAGTCACTCAGTCATATCCAATTCTTTGTGACCCTATGGACTATACAGTCCATGGAATTCTCCAGACCAGAACACTGGTGTGGGTAGCCTTCCCCTTCTCCAGGGGAACTTCCCAACCCAGGGATCAAGTCCAGGCCTCCTGCATCACAGGCAGATTCTTTACCAGCTGAGCTACCAGAGCAGCCCACTGTTAAGAAAATGAAAGACAAGTCACAGACTGAGAGAATTTATTTGCAATATACATATATATTTATCAAAGAACCTATATCCAGAATATACAAAGAACTTTCACAAATAATTAAAAGAAAGAAATGTTTTCCTTTATATTAGTTTGTCTATTACAAATATGGAATCTAAATATGAAATTGAGTACACATGGGCTGATTTTTTTTTTTTTAATACCTTCTTACTGATGACCAAAGGTGCTGTGTGGACAGGTGATAACACAGCAGAGTGGAGTTACCTGAAAATTTCTATCCCTATGTTACTTACCCTCAGCGTGACTGGGATCTCTTTTTGTGGAGGTAAGATGATAGCCTCAGGCCTGAAGTGAGAGAAAAATCAAAGCGGGGTGGAGGGGAGTTTTCATTAAAGCTGGTCAGAAATCCCTTCTTATGAGTTGTATTCAACAGAATAAACGTGGGAAAGAGGAAAATGAGGAGAACGGAGAACAGACTAGAGAGGAGAATGAAGGGGACACTTCAGCACTGCGAGTGTCTCGTCTGAACTGAGGACATGAAGTAAAGTCATCAGAGAGCGAGCCACAGTGTTCTTTTGCTCATTCTCTTACTGCTCTGTTCCCTCCTTAGACACTCTTGATAACTGAGTTTCTCTTCTTGAAATATTCCTTTTCTATCTGAAAGTGAGAAAAATGGAGAGACCTACAAAGAATTTAGCAAATCAGAAATCAGCTATACAGAAATCCTGTGGCATTTTATACACACACACACACACACACACACACACACTTGGAAAAGATAAAATTTAGTGAAAATACGACTCTCTGAAGAGTTGCCTTCCCCTAATCCTAGTAATTCCCTGAAGATGAGAGATCATTTTGATAGATATGTGTTTTAATGGTGCTAGTTCACATTCGACACAAAGAATTTATATCCTGCTTAAGGGCTAAGCCTGAAATTTTCTCCCTAAACCTCTAATTCTGATTATGTCTCTCTCTTTAGTTCTTTCTATAGTTTTTATCTTCTTTCAAATAAAATCAATTGCCAACCACCACCACCCCCAGTCACTAAATACAGGCTTATTGAATCAGGCAGATATTTTGCAGTTTCTGAGTTACCAGGGTTCAGGACAAACAGAAATGTTGATCTTACAATAAAGCCTTTTGACAGGAAAAGAACATATTCAAAGAGCATATTGTCAGATCCCCAAACAGCCTGACGTTTTTAGTATGTGCTTCCTAATTTGAGGCCACAGTTTGATGCTGTTATTTTCCATGCACATACATACCTTTGCCCTATTGGTCTGCGAGGCCTTATCTTACCTGTGGGCATCATCTGTTAGATGCTCGGGTGTCTCACTCAGCCTTTCTTTACTGACTAATCAGCGGATGTAGGTGGCTTCATTGGGGATCCAGAGGCAGAGCTGCTAGTGCGGTGGTACCAGGCGGGAGCCTACCAGCCCTTCTTCCGTGGCCACGCCACCATGAACACCAAGCGACGGGAGCCCTGGCTCTTTGGGGAGGAGCACACCCGGCTCATCCGAGAAGCCATCAGAGAGCGCTACACCCTCCTGCCCTACTGGTATTCTCTGTTCTACTCTGCACATGTGGCTTCTCAACCTGTCATGAGGTAAACAGGCTTCACCACCACTCCAGTAACCAGTCTCTACCAGAAGATCCCCTCAGCCACTGGCAGTGGAGTAATTACAGTGATCACAAAAGAAAAGCCAGGTGTTTAACCAAGTGTCAGTCAGGTTACTGAGCACCAACTGTGAGCAGGGTCAGGCAGTAGAGGTCACAGAAGATAAAAACTAGATCTCCTGCTATTTGGTGATTCAAGCATTAATATTTGGTTAGTGTTAGTTGCTCAGTCACGTCCGACTCTTTGTAACCTTTGAATAGTAGCCTCTGTCCATGGAATTTTCTGGGCAAGAATACTGGAGTAGGGTAGCCATTCCCTTCGCCAGGGGATCTTCCCAACCCAGGGACTGAACCTGGGTCTCCTGCCCTGCAGGCAGATTCTTTACCATCAAAGCCACCAGGGAAACCCATAATATTTAGTAGGGGATAGAAATAGAAGGAAGGAAGGAAGAGAGAGGGAGGAAGAGAAAGGAACAATAAAGTGACTTTGTACTTCAGTTCATCTAGTATTTAACCCATGTAGGGAAACAAAACATGCCACCCCAAAATGTGTCTTTTTGGCTTGAGCTGATTGTTTTTAAACAGACAGAATGTGTCTTTTCAGCTTGAGCTGATTGTTTTTAAACATACAGAAGGCTGAGGAAGTCTTTCTTTTTAACCTCTTCCTTAAATGCCTACAAGAATTTAGATAAAGAGCTTGGTCCAGGAAGTACATTACACCAGAGACACCTACAAGGAATATGAGCTAAGCACAGTAGGGGGAAGCTGGGAACTAAAGTCCTCTCTGTGTCGCATTGTCTTTGCATGGCCCAGCAAATGTTTGTTTATCCAACATTTGTTTTTCCATCTCCAAGTGAATATATTGCCTCACTTTTGGTTTTTTTATCTTTTTTTTTTTTTTTTTGACTGCACCGTGAGACATGTGGGATCTTAGTTCCCAGACCAGGGATAGAACCCATGCCCCCTGCAGGGGAAGCCCAGAGTCTTAACCACTGGACTGCCAGGGGAAGTTTCCTTCCTTCCCTTTGAAGTCCCAAACCTCACTCACTTCTCTCAGGTGTTATATCAGCTCAATTGCCTATCTTGTCTTTAGGTAGTATATTTTTATGGAGCTCCTGTTTATACATTATTAAATTTGATTTTCTACTCTTAAACTCTATCTTGTCAACTTAATTCTTAGACCAGTCAGAAAAACCTAGAAGGATGGAGGAAAGTAACTTTTTCATCCCCCACACCCACAAGCATTCTCTCATGAAGAACAACTTATTCTGCCAGTCTTAGCTCTCTCTTACCCTTAGGGCTTTTTCTAATGTATAAATTATATTCTGATTCTATTTTGAAGGCAAGATGTGAATGCCAACTTTTTGGGTTATAGAACAGTACACACAGAGACAGACATAGTACATCAAGATCTATGTACATCCTCTAGATCAGCAGTTCTTCAGCCGGACTCAGATCAGAATCACCTGGGGAGCTTTTTTTAAAATACAGATTTCCAGGCCAGACCTCCAAACCTATTATGAGTCCCTTGGTTAAGTTCCAGAGATGTATGTTTGTTGGAATTTTTCTTGGTAATTTTAGACATCAGCCAAGTTTAGATGCTTTGTTACTGTTTAAGAGCAAAGGAATAGATTATTACAAAGGCTAGTGAATAAAATGAAAATGTTTCTCTTATTAAAAAGTATCTTTCCCTGATGAAATTGAAAGCAACATTAGAACCATGAAGTTAATATCCAGAGATATCAAAAATTTTGTCATTTTAATAAGCCCAAATGCCTCCTACTTAGTTGTATACAACAGTAACAATAAAACAAAACCCAAATACCACACAAGTTTCTGAAACTTCCAAAAATTTTGCCAACTTGGAAACAAGAAAAACCAATTCTTTTCACTTAGATAATGATTAAGCATGCATGCAAAGCAGTGATAATTTAAAAATGGCACAGATTCTACATTATTAAATTCAGTTTTACCAACATTTAAGTTTGGTAGAAACCAATACAATACAGAAAATGAACTAAAGAGCCTCTTGGTGAAAGTGAAAGAGGAGAGTGAAAAAGGTGGCTTAAAGCTCAACATTCAGGAAACTAAGATCATGGCATCTGGTCCCATCACTTCATGGGAAATAGATGGGAAAACAGTGGAAACAGCAGCTGACTTTATTTTGGGGGACTCCAAAATCACTGCAGATGGTGATTGCAGCCATGAAATTAAAAGATGCTGACTCCTTGGAAGGAAAGTTATGACCAACCTAAATAGCACATTAAAAAGCAGAGACGTTACTTTGCCAACAAAGGTCTGTCTAGTCAAGGCTATGGTTTTTCCAGTAGTCATGTATGGATGTGAGAGTTGGACTATAAAGAAAGCTGAGTGCTGAAGAATTGATGCTTTTGAACTGTGGTGTTGGAGAAGACTTTTTTTTTTTATCCTTCATGTGCTTTTATTTATTTATTCATTTTTATTAGTTTTGCCATACAATGACATGATATCACCATGGGTTTACATATGCTCCCCCTCCAGAACTCCCCTCCCTCCTCCCTCCCCCCGGGAAATCTCGTTGCACCAGCCCCGAGCATCAATCCTGGGCTGGCGATTGATTAGACATATGATAATTAACATGTTTCAATGCCATTCTCCCATATCATCCCACCCTTTCCCTCATCCACAGAGTCCACGAGTCTATTCTATACATGTGCGTTCCTTTTGCTGTCTCGCATGCTGGGTTCTCGTTACCGTCTTTCTAAATTCCATATATATGTGTTAATATACTGTATTGTTTTTCCTTCTGGCTTACTTCACTCTGGATAATGGGCTCCAGTTTCGTCCATCTGAGTGGACGAATCAGATTTGAATCATTGATTCAAATGATTTTTTTTTTAATGCTGAGTAATATTCCATTGTGTATATGTACCACAGCTTTCTTATCCATTCGTCAGTTGATGGGCATCTAGGTTGCTTCCATGTCCTGGCTATTGTAAACAAAGCAGCGATGAACATTGGGGTACACATAGCTCTTTCAATTCTGGTTTCCTTGGTGTATATGCCCAGCAGTGGGATTGCTGGGTCATATGGCAGGTCTATTTGCAGTTTTTTAAGGAACCTCCACACTGTTTTCCATAGTGGCTGTACTAGTTTGCAATCCCACCAACAGTGTAAGAGAGTTCCCTTTTCTCCACATCCTCTCCAGCATTTATTACTTGTAGATTTTTGGATTGCAGCCATTCTGAGTGGTGTAAAGTGATATCTCTCCTACATGACACACCTCCCAGAATATTGGAAATAAAAGCACGAATAAACAAATGGGACCTAATTAAAATTAAAAGCTTCTGCACAGCAAAGGAAACTATAAGCAAGGTGAAAAGACAGCCTTCAGAACGGGAGACAATAATAGCCAATGAAGCAACGGACAAACAATTAATCTCAAAAATATACAAGCAACTCCTGCAGCTCCATTCTAGGAAAATAAACGACCCAATCAAAAAGTGGGCCAAAGAACTTAACAGACATTTCTCCAAAGAAGACATAAAAATGGAGAAGACTCTTGAGAGTCCCTTGGACTGCAAGGAGATCCAACCAATCCATCCTAAAGGAGATCGGCCCTGGGTGTTCATTGGAAGGACTGATGTTGGAGCTGAAACTCCATTACTCTGGCCACCTGATGCGAAGAGCCAACTCATTTGAAAAGACCCTGATGCTGGGAAAGATTGAGAGCAGGAGGAGAAGGGGACAACAGAGGATGAGATGATTGGATGGCATCACCAATTCAATGGAGATGAGTTTGAATAAACTCCGGGAGTTGGTGATGGACAGGGAGGCCTGGCATGCTGTGGTCCATGGGGTCGTAAAGACTCGGACACGACTGATTGACTGAAGTGAACTGAACACGATACAGTTAAGCAATTATCCTTCAATTAAAAATAAATTTATTTTAAAAAAACATTTAGTTTGTTTTACACCAAACATGTTAGGCATTTGGACTTGGGCAAAGTTCCGATTATGCCTGTCAGAGTAATTTAGTGTTCAACAATGAGAACGAGAAGTTTTGGGTACTAGAATTCTCAAGCTTTAATTAGACCATTTAAGCTAATAGATAACTCTTTCACACAAGAAAAGTATATAGTAATCATAACAAGGGGATCCCAGTTGGTGCTAGTGATAAGGAACCCACCTGCCAGTGCAGGAGATGTAAGAGACTGGGTTCAATCCCTGGGTCTAGAAGATCCCCTGAAGAAGGGAATGCAACCCACTCCAGTATTCTTGTCTGAGAAATCCCATGGACAGAGGAACCTGATGGGTTATATATCCCATGGAGCTGCAAAGAGTTGAACAAGACTTAGCAACTAAACAACAACAATCATAACCAGTGTTCATAAAATCTTGACTTATATGAAAAGAGTCTTGACTTTTTCCAATTTCCTTTGAATAGTCATAAAACTGAAAATATGAGTGATTGAATTATAAAAAAAAACCTAAGGATGTTGAAGTAAGAAATTTCCTTTTTTTTTTCCCCAGGCCTCTGTGGGTAGAGTTCCCTAATGAATTAGAGACTTTTAGTGTGGAAGATGAATACATGCTGGGTGAGCATTTCTGGATTAATTTTACTTATGATAAATACTATAATTATGTTTTTCTTATTATATTTTCTAGTATAGGAACACTAAAAAATCCCTAGTCTCAAGAAAGCCAAAAAGAAAAGAAATTTAATCACCAAGATTTTTAGTGTATTGGTGGGATCCCAACTCTATTCTTTTGTCATGTAGTGCTTCTCATAACATGTTAACATCATATAAACCCATTCCGTTTGTGAATGCAATCTGGGATTCTTTTCAGGGTCCACCTCTAAGCCTTAAGATACCACCACAGGGAAGGGAAGTAGAAAAAAGTAAACCAGATAGTTATCATTGTAAAGACCCAGAAGAGTTTATTTCATATGCAAAACAGGACTGGGGTTGTTTATTTGTTTTTGGTTGGCCTCTTTATTAGGGGTTAATCAAATTTGGAACAGGGAAGTTTATCATGAGCCCAGGCTTGACAGAGAGTTGCCCAAAAGGTGAATTCTGTTTCTAAAGAGTAGAACCTCCAAAATGTAAAAAACCCATCTCTTTAGGTCTCCACTCATCCTTGGGTCTCAAGTTAAAAAGCTACTACTTCTGTAGAGAAAATTTCCCTGACCAAAATTGCTTCCTAATATCTAATTCCACTTGCCTTAGTCAAAGTCAGTCCCTCTTAATACATAATTTTCATTCCATTTTGTACTTTTGCCAGTTTACTGTTTGTCTTAGCTCTAATTAATTTGTAATTACTTGTTTAATATCTGTTTTTGACTGTAAACTTGATGAGGGGAGGGACCATGTCTGTCTAATTCGAAGCTACATTCCTCGAGCCTAGCACAGTGCCTGGTACTCAGCAGAATTCAATGAATATTTGTTGAATTAAATAGTGAATTCGTAATTGGATGAATTTTACATATGCTAGTGCCAAGATCAAAACAAAATTAATATTCCAGATTTCCTTTAAGAGAATTATAGTTTTTCTGATGATTCTTGCCCAAGAAAGAGGGCCTGAATATCTATGCAGACCACACTTCTGGGTCACAGTTATAGACTCACCATATTCAAAGTCACATATAGCAAACAAAGAAGCACTTGGAGAAGTGAAATGGTGCTTTCATACTACAGTTGTGCACGAAGTGAGACTGTGCTGGACTATGTCAGGGTCCCTCCCTGTAATCCTAATACACCATAAGTGGATTAATGATAGTCAATGGTACAGTCACCTCTGATCACCTGTTCTCTTTCTACGTCTCCCTGAGGAATCATTGGTTCAACTCAGCAGGATCTCTGCCTTTAAGAAGTTCAGTTGCGTGGTCTTTGAAACCACAAAAGCACACAATTAAGAGAGCAGCATTGAAACGTATACATTACCATATGTAAATTACATAGCCAGTGGGAATTTGCTATGTGACTTAGGAAGCTCAAATCCTGTGCTCTGTGACAACCTAGAGGGGTGGGATGGGGTGGAAGGTAGGAGGTGGGAGAGAGGTTCAAAAAGGAGGGGACATATGTATTCCTAAGGCTGATGCATGTTGATATGTGGCAGAGACCAACATAATAACGTAAAGCAGTTATCCTCCAATTACAAATAAAGAAGTTTAAATTTTAAAAATTTTTTAAAAAGAGAAGAGATGTTTTCAGACCTCTTATAATGATATTCATCTCCTCTCCACTTTTCAGGAAGTGCTTTATTGGTTCATCCAGTCACAGAACCAAAAGCTACTGTGGTTGATGTGTTTCTGCCAGGGTCAAGTGAGGTAACAGTAAACAACAAACATCCGCATACCTTACGTGTATTGAATCTCTTCCTTTCGAAGTTGGTGGCTTAAAATGACAAAAATATATGCTCTCACTGCACTGGAGGCTTGAAGTCCAAAATCACGGCGTGGGCAGAGTTGGTTCCTCCTGGAGGTTCTGAGGGAGAGGCTGTGCCATGCCGCTCTCCACACTCCCCGCTTCTGGGGGCTGCCTGCGCTTGTGGCATCCCTTGGCTTGTGCCCACCTCCCTTCAGTCTGCACCTCCATCTTCACTGTGTGTGTCTGCGCCTCCTCTCCCGTCTGTCTCTTACAAGACGCTTGTGATGATATTCAGGGCCTATCTAAATAATTCCAGATAATCTCCTTATCTTAAGATCCTCAATTTAGTCAAATCTGTTCCCATAAAGGTAATATTCACTCCTTCCAGGGATTAGGAAGCAAATACATCGTTTGAAGGGCCACCATTCAGCCCACTAACCTGTCATCATTGACATGACAATAACCAGGCTTTTCTACAGAAAGCCCATGAATGATGTTCTTTCTGCTTCATTTTTCTAGTAGTTTTTAGTTCTGAAGGTGGGGGCTTTTACAAAGGTTCCCCTACCAAGCAGAAACCTGAGAAAAAGGTTAAATATTATAACAGCTAAAGAGTTTCTTAAATTCTAAGTACAGGCTCCCATTAAGAGGAACTAGCTCCCTGTCTCACTTTGCCGCAATATCTAATAATGACCTGTTATCATTTCAATCACACTGTTATGACTATGTAGCCTATTCTTTCAACACTGTTTCCAGGAGTGTTCTGTGATTGTTTCTCTTGCTACATCTTCCCAAAGCCTGGGTAGGAGAACCAAGCTGCTTCTTGCTGCTTAGCTAGTAAAGCACCACAACGGGCAGAGAGCTATCTAACAGCCGAGCTGTCACCTTCTTGTGTTTCTGTACAGCACATTCCTTCTCCTGCAAGTCTCTTTCTTGGGGAGGCCTTCTCTGACACCCTCTTGAAGATCACAGACCACTCCTACTGCCCCTGGTACTGTCCAGGGCTCCTTCATCCTTTATTTGTCTCCGTAGAACATGCCATTTTAAACATCCTAATATTTACTTTTATTTTTTATTATTTCTCTCTCCCATTAGAATGTTAGCTTTTTGAAGGCCATGATTTTTATCTGTTAATGGCCTCGCATTAATGGCCTATCTGTTAATGTATCCCTCGCATCTAGACAGACATGTGGCACATAGTAGGCCATCTGTAAGTACTTGCTGGATGAGGAGCTCAGTAACTAAGCTCTGGGTCTAATCTACATGGTGTTTTGTACCAGTTGTACACTTCTTAGGCTGGGGATCTTTGATTATGGTACCACACACACTATACCTCTCATTTCAGTCAGACTGGAAATGGTTGATGGGTAATCCCCAAATCTTGTTTGAATCCTTTTTTTTTTTTTAACCTTTCACTCTCACCAACTCTTTATCTTGAGCTACTAGAATTCACCAAAGAAAGACATTACAAGGCAAGATAGCTAAGGGATTATCTCTTGTAAACACAGACACAGAAATCCTTGACAATACATTAGGAAACTGAATCCAGCCAAAGATAATACTTCATGACAAGGTAGGACTGATCCAGTTGAATTAAGAGTTCACTGCAGCTGACAACTGTCAGGGCACAGCCCTTTCACAGTCACGGCAGGACAGTGACAGATTCAACATCCCAGCTTTATACAGGCTCTGGTAATCCCAAGAGGTGAACGGTGGCTGCCAGAAATTATATTGGACTATAGAGAGACAAAGGTTTACTTTTCATCCTTAAGATAGTATCTTAAGGATTTATCCCATCAAATTACTTTGGCAGGAGCTTTTTGGCACTTTAGCAAGTAAACCCCCTTAATGGGCATCTCAAATAAGAGTTTGAACCTCATCCCTGAATTGTACTCTGTTTTTTAAAAAAAATGACACTATTAGTAATCCAAATTTCCATTTGTTTTTCTCTAAGGTCTGTTTCCTTGTCAGATACTTTCTTTTCTCCTGCCTCATTTGTAATTTATTTGCTTGCAGTGTGCTTTTCTGTTTTTTGTTGTTTTCTCTCTTCCATCATCTTTTTCACTGTAAGATCATTACTTTTTTATAAGCCAGTTGAACTGTAAAATCCATGAGGGCAGGTTCTTTGTCCTTCTGTTCACTCGTGTGTACCCAGCAATGCTGGGCACATGGTAGGTTGTTCAGTAAATAACTTTCGGATGGATGAATGGAAAAATGAATGGCCTTTTACTTGGCTTAATCCATCACAGTACTAGGTTAGTTAGTCCTTTGGGATTTTCTTAAAAGCATATATTCTCTCTAACTTCTATTCAAGATTTTTTAAATTATACTTAAAATTTTTTAAAAATTATATTTATTTTAGCTTTCTGGTTATTTGAAATCCAAATAAATGGATGTTTTATTAAATAATGAAATGATGAGCAAAAGGTGCTTATACACATTTTTTCACTAGGGTCTGTTTCTTTTCAGATTTGGTATGACTCTAAGACATTTGCTCACTGGAAAGGAGCGTGTACAGTAAAGATCCCAGTAACCCTGGATGCTGTAAGCTCTTTTCAGACTGTTATTTTTACCTATTGTGCTGATTAGTCTACTCAGGCTGCCATGACAAAATACTATAGACTGACTGGCTTCAACAATAGAAAGTTATTTTCTCACGGTTCTGGAGGCTGTAAGCCCCAGCTCAAGGGGCCAACCAGTTCGGTTCCTGGTGAGAGGTTTCTTCCTGGCATGGAGACAGACACCTTCTTGATGCATCCTCCTATGGTAGAGGGAGTGTGTGCGCTTGTGTCTCTTATGACGCTCATCGTTTGGATCAGGGCCCCACTCCTATGACTTCATTTAATCTTAATTACCTCTGTAAAGATCTCCAAATACAGTCACACGGGGGCTTGGGGCTTCACTATGTGAATTTTGTGGGGACACATTCAGTTCATAACATGTGCCTTCATAGAAAGAACCAAGGACGTCAATGTATAGTAACATACACATGGAGACTGAATGTAGATTAGTAGAGGGGTTCCCTGGTGGTTCAGACGGTAAAGAATCCACCTGCAATTTGGGAGACCTGGGTCAATTCCTGGGTTGGGAAGATTCCCTGGATTGGGAAGACCCCTGGAGGAGAGCATGGCAACCCACTCCAGTGTTCTTGCCTGGAGAATCCCCAAGGACAGAGGAGCCTGGTGGGCTACAGACCACGGGGTAACAAAAAGTTGGACACAACCGAGCAACTAAGCACAGCATACAGCACACAACTGAAGGCAGGGAGAGGGTCTGAGGAGCAGTGGCAAGTGACTGTTAATGCGTACAGGGTTTCTTTTGGGGGGTGATTTTTAATTGATTCTGGTAATGGTTGCATGATTCTGAATATACTAAAAAGCATTTAATTGTACACTGTAAATGGATGAATTGTATGACATGTGAATTTTTATCCATAAAACTGCCAAAATGTGAGGGGGAAAAAAAGAGTATAAAAATAACATGTACTCTGATTTCACAGTTTGGAACACTGCAGACAAACAGTTCTTCCCCATTTATTTACCTTTGTATGTCTAAAAAAAATAATCACACCGACAACAGGGAGTAAACACAGTGGTAGCACACATACCATACAGAATATCCTTCTACAGGATCAAGTCAGGAGACTTGAGTTTCTAGTTGGACCTCCAGGCCCAAGGGGAGGCCATGAGTTATGATGTTAGACCCAGAGTGGACCATCCAGGCTGCATTTCCTTTTTTTTTTTTTAATTCATTCATTTGTTATTTATTTGAGTCCATCAGCTCTTAGTTGCCGCACTCAGGGTCTTCATTGTGTCATGCGGGATCTTTAGTTTCGGTGCACGGACTTTCTAGTTGTAGTGTGCAGACTTACTTGTCCTGCGTGATGTGGGATCTTAGTTCCCCAACCAGGGATGGAACCTGAGTTCCCTGTATTGCAAGATGGATTTTTAACCACTGGACCACCAGGGAAGTCCCCCAGGCTGCATTTCTGAAGGGAAGTTTGTTCACGCAACTGAATCACAGCCACTACCAGAGACCTGAAGTAGTGTGAAAAATTTTAAATAGATATATGTTCTTTTTTTTAATTCTCAGCAGCAATATGAACTCCATTGTAGAGAAAATAGGGCTTCCCTGGTAGCTCACATGGTAAAGAATCTACCCAGGAGACATGGGTTCGATTCCTGGGTCAGGAAGGTCCCTTGGAGAAGGGAATAGCAACCCACTCCAGTATTCTTGCCTGGAAAACCCCATGAACAAAGCAGCCTGGCATGCTATATATAGTCCATGGGGTCAGAAAGAGTCAGACATGACTGAGCGATGTTCACATTCACGTTCACATAGAGAGAATGATTTCAGATGCCAACTTTCAGATCTAAAATAGACCTTAACATTCATCTGCTTGAATCCCTCATGCTTACAGGTGAAGACAGTGAGGTTCAGAGAAGTTAAATTACTTGTCCAGGGTTTCAGCTAAATTGTGGCAGAACTGAGATAAGACCCCCAAGTCAATTGGACTTTCACTCCAGGGCCCATCCATATTAACTTACTGCCTCATTCTTTGAAGGAAAATAAAAGAAGAAGAAATTGACTGATGAGAGTGGGGAAGTAAATGTGCTTTTACTTCTTGCTGTGAGTCAAGCAGACGGTGGACATCTTGCCTACTCCAGCCTCACTGCCAACTTCACGTATACAGCAGTCCCCCTTATCAGAGGCTGCATGTTCCTCAGTTTCAGTTACCTTCAGTCAACTGCGGCCCAAAGGGATTAACTGTGGTCCAGAAACACTACATGGAAAATTCCAGAAATAATTCATGAGTTTTAAACTGCATGCTGCCCTGAGGACCATGATGAAGTCTTGTGCCACCCTACTCTGTCCTGCCTGGGACATGACTCACCCCTCTGTCCAGCAGCTCCAAGCTGTGTATGCTACCCACCCATTAGTAGAGGGGAAGGTATCGTTATATAGGGTTCCGTACTCTCCTCAGTCTCAGGCACCCACTGGGGGTCTGGGAACGTATCCCCCCTGGGGGAAGGGGGTGCCTACTGTATTCTAGCTCTTCTGCCCACTTGCAGCTTACTCAGAGCAAAGTATAAGCCCTCACGTGATCAGGGAGCTTCCTGAGAGGACTGCACGGCGAGGCGTGGAGCCTACTGGGCCGCCCTTGCTGGGGTGCCATTCAGAAGACCAAGCCTGCAGCCCTCAGAACTGAGCCAGTCATCCTAGTGATGCAGGGAGGCAGGGGGCAAGAAGTGTGTAGGCTAAAGTAGGGACAGCAGTCATCTATCCCAAACCAAGAAACCACCATCTTTTATAAACATATACACATGTGTATCTGGGCCTGCTTGCATAGACATAAAAATCCTCTCCTTAGCGGGGTCCTAAAAATAAACTTGTTTGTTATATTGACAGGAAAATTAAAAATACAAAGCAGGAAAGGCTACCTATAGGATAGTCAGAATAGATAATAAATTGATGGAGGGTGAGACGTTTTCCCTAATACTTTTTTAAATGAACCATTTTTAATATTTGAACTCTTTTCCTTTTAATGCCAGGGCCTGTGGTAAGCTACAAGCTGGGAGAAAAGTGAAAATACAGTAGACCCCCCTTCCCCATGGGGTATATGTTCCAAGACCCCAAATGGATGCCTGAAACCGAGGAGAGTACAGAACCCTATATAAAGATATTTTCTCCTATATTAATGAATTTGTGTTCACAAATTTATTTTGCTTTTGAGTCTACATTTATAAAGAATGTATAATGGGACTTTCCTGGCAGTCCAGTGGTTAAGAAAGTGAAGTCGCTCAGTCATGTCCGACTCTTTGCGACCTCATGGACTGTAGCCTACTAGGCTCCACAGTCCGCGGGATTTTCGAGGCAAGAATGCTAGAGTGGGTTGCCATTTCCTTCTCCAGGGGATCTTCCCGACCCAGGGATCGAACCCAGGTCTCCTGCATTGTAGGCAGACGCTTTACTGACTGAGCCACCAGGGAAGTCAGTGGTTAAGAATCCACCTGCCGGGGCATCCCTGATGGCTCAGTGGTAAAGAATCTGCCTGCCAATGCAGGGGACCTGGGTTCAATCCCTGGTCCGGGAAGATCCCATATACTGAGGAACAACTAAGTCTTTGCGCCACAACTACTGATCCCATGTGACACAACTACTGAAGCCCACACACTTAGAGCCCATGCTCTGCAACAGGAGAAACCACTGTGGTGAAAAGCCTGCACACTGCAACTGGAGAGCAGCCCCCGCTCGCCGCAACTGAAGGAGGCCGGTGTACAGCAGTGAAGACCCAGCACAGCCAGAAATAAATAAATAAGTATTAAAAAAAAAAAAAAAAAGAATCCACCTGCCAATTCAGGGGACATGCTCTGCCATTCAGAGCATGGGTTCCATCCCTGCTCTGGGCAGATTCCACATGTCACAGGGCAACCAAGCCTATGCACCACCACTACTGAACCTGTGCGCTCTGGAGCCTGGGCGCCACAGCAAGAGAAGCCACCACAGTGAGAAGCGTGTGCCCGACAGCTAGAGAGTGGTCAGTGTTCAGTGCAACTAGAGAGAGCCGAAGCGCAGCAACAAGACCCAGTGCAGCCAAAACTAACTAAATAAAATGTTTTAAAAAATGTATAATGAAATATTTTAAAAGCCTTCTTTGAAATTGCCTTAGACGAATCCTCCTCTGAGAGTATTGTCCTGTTGTAGATACCAGTGTTTCAACGCGGCGGAAGTGTGGTACCAATAAAGACCACTGTAGAAAGATCCACAGGCTGCATGGCTGATTCCCCATATGGACTCCGAGTGGCCCTAAGCACTAAGGTACTTGAAAAATATTACTTTTACACCTCTTGTTTGTTAAGACTCTCTCTTTGCAGCGGTAGCCTTGAGTGTATAAAAGTGGTGAAGCCCATCTATGGGATAGGTACTTCTGATGTTTGTCTAGAAATCAAAGTTTTGAATCATTTCTGCATCATTGGCCAACTTATCTAACTTTCCTGAAATTGTTCTTCAGGGAACTCTGAGAACTAGAAATGATAGAAATTTCCTCTAGGGCACTGTGACCCTTGGTGCTCTGCAGCTTGGCATTGATTACCACTGGACTGAAGGCTCACTGGGCCACAGGCAGCCTGCCATGTGGATTAGCCCTGACTCTCAGTCTCCGGTAAAGGGGTCCTGCGTCTATGCAACATTCCAGGGATGCAGCCCCACACACAACTTCCATTCTCACTGGATGGCTCAAACACTACAATCTCCTAGGGTAAGGTCTGGAAGGATCCAGAATTGATCTATTCCTTTGAGGAGATCTTTTGAGCTGAACAAAGCCTATAGCAGATTCCTCTCCTAACCGTCTGCCAAAATACAATGCCAAACACAAATCCTTATTCTTAAGCAAATGTTATAATTCACTTTCTTTTTCTTATTTCTTTCTTTTCCATCCATTTCTTTTAAGCATGTCTTCTTGGGTCAAACTATGGGCCTTGGGCCCATGGGAGGCCATGGAATAAATTACAAGAGTCTTGAGGTCCATAGCTCATGAAGCATTGTCAGTAACAGGGAACTGCCATATGGAGTGCTGTGACATTGTCTGACATGCAAAAGGGATCCTCCTACCAAAAGACAGTAGGAACTAGGCACCATTCTCCAAATGGAGGTTCTTCTGAAATAGCTGATCTCGTCCATTATATACTTTTTCCTTTTAACTTCAGTTTCATTGGGTGAACATTTCTTGACCTGTTGTCGCATTTTAGGGTAGTATTTTTGAAGTCACCTATGCCACTGACCCTACTTCACAGTTTAAATCTCTTTCAACAAAGCCTAACTCTCTGTGCCTCCTCTTGTGTGGCTTCCTTATTAATATTATTTCACAAATGAGTATTGAGTGTTTATATATTTTATGACTACTTTGTACAGCTTTTATATTAAGCAGTTGTTCAACATAATTTTTCACAGATTTTGTAATCAGTTATTTCCTTTAGGGAGTGACAGTATTTTCCAAGAAAGCTATTACATGAGCATACTCTCTGTGATTCACTCTCCAGGGTTCTGCCATGGGTGAATTCTATCTCGATGATGGCCATTCTTTCCAATACCTCCACCAGAAGCAGTTCTTGCACAGGAAGTTTTCATTTTCCTCAGGTGTTTTGGCCAACAGGTAATGGCAGCTAAAAGAACCATGTGCTTTCTTAATTAAATTATGCTATCCATTTGCTATCCTTAAATGCACAGCTGATGTTTTAAGGTACTATTTTTAAAAATTAATGATGAAGGCCATTTGTATTTTCTTTCTTTTCTTCCAGATTCATTAATGTATGACTTAGAGATAAAATTTTAATATAAATATACAAGTATAGTATACAAATACAATTGTATATTTAAAGTATACAGTATGATGACTTGATATATGTATACACTGTGGAAGTATTCCCCTCATCAAGTTAATTAACACATCCATCACCTCACATGTTTAACCTTTTTTCCGCCTTTCAATGAGAACACAAGTTCTACTCTCTTAACAAATTTAAATTACGCAATACAGGATTGTCAACTGTATTTTCCATGTTATATATTTGATTCTCAAACCTTATTCATCTTATAACTGAAAGTCTGTACTCTTCTACGCCTCTCCCTACTTCCCCCACCCCTCAGCCCCTAACAACCACCATTTTACTCTGTTTCTCTAAGTTCAACTCTTTTTTCCCTTTCTTTTTTTTCACATTCCACATATAAGTGATGCTATTCATCACTTTGTTGAATATTTCAGTTCACTTCTTATACTGTTCAGGTCTGTGTTTTGTCAGGTACTTTTTAATATTTTCCATATGTATTGAAATTCTCATTTTGTTCATGTATTGCTCTTTGAACTTGGTGAGCATCCTTATGACCATTGGTTTGAACTATCTATCAGGTAAACAATTTATCTCTATTTCGTTAAGGTCAGTTTCTGTAGATTAATCATGTTCTTTTGTTAGGGACATATCCTCCGGTTTTAGCTGCCTTGACTCCTGGTGTTGTTTCTCACATTAGATAAGACAGCCATGTCTCCAGTCTTTACAGACTGGCCTCACATAGGAGATGATCCTCATTGATCAGCCTGTCCTGAGTTCCTTATAGCTTCCAGACCTTTGTGATTATCCACACTGCCATGTTTGTTCTCAGTGACTGCCACTAGTTGAGGATATGCTGAGACCCATCCGTATCCCAAGGGGGCGTATTTTAGTCATCACCTAGATACAGGCTGATTAGAACCTTCAGGCAATAGCTGGGAAAGTATGCAGTTAGATCCTTTCCAGGAAGAACCTAGGAGATGGATATTTTTGCCTGCTCCCTCTGCACTGAGCCCTGGGGGAGTAGCCACACTGCCTATTAACAACTGCTTCTTTATTTGCTGTAATTAACTCTGTTGGCTCTGAGAGCGAGGTGATTTGAGGGCCTGTCTCTCCAGGTGGGAGCCTTGAAAGGATGGACACTGGAAGTGTGATCCAAACCTTTTACTTTTTCTGGAGAAGCCAGAAGTTGCAAATTCCTTCCCAGTTGTATGGGACTGTGCCAGGGGTGGGGCTTCCCTGGTAGCTCAACCATAAAGAATCCTCCTGCAGTGCAGGAGTCACAGGAGACGCAGGTTCATTCCCTGGGTTGAAAAGATTCCCTGGAGCAGGGCATGGCAACTCACTCCAGTCTTGCCTGGAGAATCGCTCTGGACAGAGGAGCCTGGAGCCAACAGTCCATAGGGTCACAAAGAGTCGGATACAACTCAAGTGACTTAGCACCAACATGCCAGGGGTGGGAGTTATATGGAAAGTGTGTCTCAGCCTTTCCTGCTTGTTTTGATGTGGGTATTTTCTCAGTCACCCAATGTGCAGGAGTCACTCAGCTAGTTTTCTGGTTTCTCTCAAAGAGAATTGTTCCATGTATGGCTTTATATTCAGTACATCTGTAGGAAAAGGGAAATTCAGGAGCCTCATACTTTGCCACTTTGGTCTGGAGCCCCCTGGGAGTATTTTCAATCATTCTATGAACATCCCTTCCTTATTGTCTTCATCTTCCTTTCCTTCCTTCTCTGAAAAATGAAAAAGAATTCAGTATAAATTCCTTTTAATACCATTTATTCATCTCTTTAAACATTCATTAAGGATCTGATTTCTTGCAATTTGACTGCAGCATCCAAGTCACATTGGGGACTTCAGTGTCCTTAAGTGATGTCCCTCCAAATGGCTTGTTAGAGGAAGACTACTCATTAGCTTGGGCTTCCCAGATGACTCAGTGGTAAACAATCCACCTGCCATAACAGGAGACACAGGAGACACGAGTTTGGTCCCTGGGTCAGCAAGATCTCCTGGAGAAGGAAATGGCAACCTGTTTCAGTATTCTTGCCTGGAAAATTCCATGGACACAGGAGCCTGGTGGGCTATGGTTCATGGAGTCGGAAAGAGTCAGACACGACTGAGCACGTGTGCACTGGTTAGCTTGTCTTCGGCAGATAGAGTCATCTTTTTCCATCTCTTCGTCCTAGTAAATGTGACAGCTATGTTTCATGTCCCCATAGGCATGAAAGATGGGAGGGGATGGTGATCTGGTTGCCAGTCCAAATCCCTGTTCCTCTCCTTTTCCTAATGTCATTTGTTGTATCTATTCCAGTTGTGCTGACGAGAGGGGTCATTATCCCAGCAAGTGTATGGTGGAGCAGATCTTGGTCCTAGGCCTCAAGAAGCAGCCATCTTCTGTGACTGCCCACTCAGCGGGTGAGGAAACAGGCCACTTGGTTCTATAAGCATAGAAGTATTTGCTGTGAAGAGATGGTTAGTCTAAATCTGACATAATGTACTTAGCCAAGTAGACTCGGCTCTTTCTGGTAGGAGTCAAATATACTAGTATCTAGAGGGGGCGAGGCCATCCTGCTTCTCTCTTCATCAACTGTCTTTCTGCTCATTGTAAGCTGTTAATATTTTCCTGAGGGAAATTATTTGGGGCTTGAAATAATATTGTAGCTTCTCTGAATATTTGTTTTAAACTTTAGGTATCTGAATTCATAGGGAGTCCTACTGATATTTATTGAGTTTCTTAAAGGACCTGGGACAGGATGTATCTTTTTTTAACCTACTGAATTTGCTGGACAAATCACTTTGCTCCTTACAGTTTCTTTTCATTCTCAAAACACTGGAGTGCTTCATGTTTTAAAAATTCAGGGAAGTCCAGGGGGAAAAGTAGTATTAATTTGGATTCTCCTATATGGAATATAAGATTTTATGATAGAGACAGAAACATTCTTAAATTCAAAGAAAAGACATTTTTTTCCTGGATAGTCACCAGACTTTCCCTTTTACTGTTTGGATCTCTAGATGGCAGCGCTCAGCCTGTGGCTTTTACGTACTACGCCACAACATCCACCCTGAACCTGGAGATGCTCTCGCTGAGCATTGGGGCTGACTGGAAGGTGCACATCCAGTGACAGAGCAGTGCACCCAGTGACAAGAGCCAGGAGCCGCTGTGCCTCTCTGCCTTCCCTGGGGCCTTTGTTGTGATTCGTGCCACATGCTAATTGACTTCGCTAGCTTAAAGTCATCTTTCATTAGTCACAGTTTATTAGTGAACAGTAGATTTCAGATTTTTCAGTTGTTACATTCTTAGATGTGCTAGGAATCATACCCTTGGTGTCACACACCACTTCTACGTGCAAGTGGCCCAGAGACATTTATAGCATTCACAGACCTCACGTTGCTCCTTGAGCCATGGCCTGGGGTATGTGCTGTGGCCCAGTGGGGAGCGTCTCTTTGAGCAGAGCTGGGTGAGTTTGTTTCAAGTGACAGATGGGCCAGGCGCACCTTGTGTGCCCATTTGTGGAAGCTTGTCTCAATCTATGTGGCCGAGCCACTCCAGCTCCAGCAGCTGAACTGCTCAAAGTCTCTCTCGAAGTGGACAGTGGCCTCTGGTAACCACTGCCCCTCCCCATATATCGTTTACCCACTTAGACATAGGCAAGGCAACCCTTTTCTACTTGCGCTGTATGTATTGCAGCAACAGGGAGTTATGCTACCTTAGAGACTGAAAAGCTGGCTTAAAACTCAATATTCAGAAAACTAAGATCATGGCATCTGGTCCCATCATTTCATGGCAAATAGATGGGGAAACAATGGAAACAGTCACAGACTTTATTTTCTTGGGCTCCAAATTCACTGCAGATGGTGACTGCAGCCATGAAATTAAAAGATGCTTGTTTCTTGGAAGAAAAGCTATGACCAACCTAGACAGTATATTAAAAAGCAGAGACATTACTTTGCCAACAAAGGTCTAGTCAAAGCTATGGTTTTTCCAGTAGTCATGTATGAATGACTTGTACCACAAAGTGGGGAGAGTTGGACCACAAAGAAAGCTGAGTGCTGAAGAATTGATGCTTTTGAACTGTGGTGTTGAAGAAGACTCTTGAGAGTCCCTTGGACTGCAAGAAGATCAAACCAGTCAATCCTAAAGGAAATCAGTCCTGAATATTCATTGGAAGGACTGATGCTGAATGAAGCTCCAATACTTTGGCCACCTAATGCAAAGAACTGACTCACTGAAAAAGACCCTGATGCTGGGAAGGATTGAGGGCAGGAGGAGAAGGGGATAACAGGATGAGATGGCTGGATGGCATCACCGACTTGATGGACATGAGTATGAGCAAGCTCCAGGAGTTGGCGATGGACAGGAAAGCCTGGCGTGCTACGGTCCATGGGGTTGCAAAGAGTCAGACATGACTGAGTGACTGAACTAAAGTGAGAGACTGAATCAAGAGCACAAAGGGATTCTTTTACTTGTCATGTTTTTTGGGTTTCCAAAGTTCCAAATTAATCTCCTTAAAATTCTAATCTCTTAATATTGGTTTTATTAAATACTGTCTACTACCCAAAGATTATATGTAATATGAGTAAGCTATAATTTAAATTAATAACATAAATACCTACCATCAAACTTCAGAATAAGAACACAGGACTAGACTGAGGGTGAGTTAAGTGAGACACTTGCCTGGGACAGAAAATTTACAGGGATGCCCAAATTCACAGTAATCAAAATAAATAATACTTTAATATTTAAAAAATCAACACTAAAATAAAAAATCCATGATGAACAAATATCACAGTTTTTAATAAGGATAGGATCAATATACATTTTATGTTTGACTCAGATCCCAGCACAGCCCGACATGGGCTGGAGCACTACACCACAGCCACCCCTTGGGAGGTCCCCAGGACTCCCTGTGGCCACAGCATCTGCTGGGGCAGCCTCGTATCCTCAGCCCTCCTCAACATACACACTTGCTTATCAGGCATCCTCCATTTAGCAACTTGCCAGTCGCCACCCCAGTGCCTTCTGTTCCCTGGATCCAGTGTCCACTGCCTGCCCTCTCTGTGTGCAGAGGCTACCATCTGTCCAGGCCCAACTCAAATCTCACTTCCCCAAAGAGCCTTTCTAACTCCCTAACACCCACAACTCCCCTTTACCACAAGCAGTGATTTTGCCCTTCTCTGACAGGCAGCCCCACTGCTATATAACGTGCAATCTGATGAACATTCTCAGGGATGGTCCCTCAGTGTTTCAGGTTCATCTGTCTTGTTCCCCTATTAGAAGGCATGTTCTCCAATATCATGTTATTTTTCTCTTATATCTGCCAGAGCACCATTATACTTGACTTTTAGTAATGATTGGCTGACTGATGGATTGATTAAAAATTGAAAATTGAATATACTTGTTTCTGCTTGACTTTTATGACATAGGACTCTTCCCTCCAGATATAATAAATGTTGTGCATTTCCCAGTGGACTAATTTCATTGTATCAGTTGAGCTTTGCACTATATATAAGTACACATAGACATGTGTAGATTCTTTGTTTCTATTTCTGCAAGTTTTACAATTAAGAAAAAGGAAGAAATCTCCATTGGCTGAAGTTTTATTTCCCAACTTCAGATTTCCCTGCCAACCTAATTGCAAAAGACCCTGATTCTTGGCAAATTGAAGGCAGAAGGAGAAGGAGACAACAGAGGATGAGATGGTTGGATGGCATCACTGACTCTATGGATATGAGTTTGAGCAAGTTCCAGGAGTTGGTGATTGACAGGGAAGTGGTGCGCTGCAGTCCATGGGGTTGTAAAGAGTTGAACACGACTGAGCGACTGAACTGAACTTGAAAGCTGAATGTTCTTATCTAATATAAATGATGGTTTTTAATAGCATTTAAAGCTGAATAGTTAAGACTTATCTTCAGATCAGTATATATTGCATGTCTATTCATTTGAAATATTTTGGGAGCAAGAAATGGAACAAGAATTGTAGAGTAGGTTAGTGAGGAACTTCTCTGTCTTGACCCAGAACTATATGGAAAGGTTTTTTTTATTGTTTTTGCCACACATTGTCATGATAATCCCCTGGGTTCCACACATGCTTCCCCTCCGGAACCCCCCTCCCTCCCCCCTCCCCCCCGGGAAATCTCGCTGCACCAGTCCCGAGCATCAATCCTGGGCTGGCGATTGATCAGACACATGACAATTAACATGCTTCAGTGCCCTTCTCCCATATCATCCCACCCTTACCCTCATCCACAAAGTCCACGAGTCTATTCTATACATCTGCGTTCCTTTTGTTGTCTCCCATGTTGGGTTCTCGTTACTGTCTTTCTAAATTCCATATATATGTGTTAATATACTGTATTGTTGTTTTTGCTTCTGGCTTACTTCACTCTGGATAATGGGCTCCAGTTTCGTCCATCTGAGTAGAATTGCTTCAAATGAATTTTTTTTTTAATGCTGAGTAATATTCCATTGTGTATATATACCACAGCTTTCTTATCCATTC